>PVKN010009158.1:0-24121 GCA_004027915.1 Capromys pilorides
AAAAGCTCTTTTTCAATTCCCCAAAAGAAAAACAAAGAGACTAACAAAGGAGCCCATAAAGGTTTGTGCATGCTTCCTTCTCAGTAAATTGGTTTTGCTCCTGGCCACTTTACTGTAATTGGTTCGTCCCTGTAGCCAGAAGAGGGCACTGTTGATTTACCAAAATTCTGCTCTGTGGTCTCCGGAGTCCCGCATTTGTGTCCATTTCTGGCTTTGTTGGGGTGGCAACTTTTATTCTTAAATGGGAGCGGGGGGAACACGACAATAATGCAAAAAGCAACCTTTTGTCTGTGATAGGAAAAACAGATTGTTTATATATTATTAAGCCATGGAAAATTACAAACCATATTTTACAAAGAAACAAATTTAGCACAGAAAAAGTGCATTCAGATGAAACCAAGGAATCTAAGGAAGCTCGCTGCGGCCACTCGGTTTCAAAATCACGAGGATGGGGGCGGGGCGAGATGGCTCAGCGGACTAAGCAAGCGTTGTCTGCTCAGTCAAGCGCAAGGACTGGGGTTCAATTCCCACCACCACATGCTGCACCAGCCCCGCCCCCGCTGGGCCCGCGAGTCCGGAGTGGTGGTGCACGCCAGTAATTCCAGCACTGGGGAGGCTGAAAACAGGAGGATCACTACGATCCTGTCTGAGCTGCATAGTGAGACCCTATACCAAATACATTAAAAAGAAATCAATCAATCAGGAGCATCCCAGATGAGGTGGAGAAGGAACTTGTCAGAGTCTGGGACAGTCATGTACACCATGCAGAACCTCTTGAAAACAGAAGCCTTTGGAGAACCAGACATTGGGCCCTCTCTGGCCAACCAGAGCTCCTCTTTCTCCTTTTTTAGCCCAGGCCAATGCGAGCCTCTTCACCATTTGCAACAGGCTGGTTTTTAACGAGGCAATAATGGGCTTATTTATAATCCTGGCGTGAAGAATGGCAGTGGAGCCGCAGTGCACAGTCCCGGAGGTCCGTATTCTCCTGGCTCTCCTGGAGACCAACAGCCTACACGAGGGTGATAGGACTCCAGCGCCTTCTCCGCCTGGGTTCGTTCCCCTTTCATTCCTCCTCACATCCGGGTGAGAGTTGGAAGGAAACACATCCTAAATGCAAACACAAGCATCCTGATGGTGCGCCAAACCTCTGCGCTGGAAAAGCCACCCTGGAAACCTGGAGGAAAGCTAGTAGGATGGAGGTGTATTCCTGCCCCAAGTGTTGATGTGAGGACTGCATGTAAGTGCTTTTTGGAGGAGTGACTGATTGATTGGCTGGACAAATGAAGAAGCCCAATTTCTCATAACTTGTGGGTATGAAAACTGACATAACTATGAATATCCATAATTTTTTTAAAAAACGTTACCATTTCCCCCTGATAGGTCAGTATTTTCATATACGATCAGGTAAGGAAATAGAAATTTTCCACGTTGGAGGGGCTATAGGAAAACTCTAAAATTAGTGAAGAAGCTAAAGGAAACACAAGTGGTTGTACATGAATTTATAACCCCGCTCTTATTATTTTCTATATCATGAGGAAAAAGCGTGTATGGGAGTCTTAAGAAACACACTCAGCCGCAGCTTCCCCTCTGTGTGCATTCTTTCTTCCTCCTGTTAGTGCTAACTTGCATTTCAGACCTGTCTGAGGCTGAGCTGTGCACCCTAGCAGTCTGTGCTTGCAGACTACCATAAAATCCTTTTAATATTCATTCAAAGGTGCAAGCGCTTGGACCACAAAGGTCCCTTCTTCTGGTCCCTCCCTCAAGCCCAGACCTGCCTGAGACTTGGCATCTTGCCTTGGAAGCAGAACACACGGGCCAAATAAAACCTCCATTTTTGTCGCTTGGAACAACGGTCAATTTTTCAATGCAATTATTTAGAACAAATTGGGAGTTTAGATCCAGGAGCCTGGGGCACTCAAAAGATTATGGAAAACAGGAGGGAAAGGGTTCAAGACTTCCCTAGGCTGTGCAGGGCCATGCCCCACAGAGGCCTGTGCGATTCTGATAGCTAGGAGTGAGCTTTGACCACAAATACCCTACAGCAGTGGAGGTGAACCATTGGCACAGCTGGTTGGCTGTTGTTATCACTGAAAGCTCTAAAAGGTTCACCACTTCTGCCCTCCAGGGGCTTCAAGGGAGGAAAAAGCGGAGCCCGTATTCTGTACATGCGGAGAATGTTTTGGTAGAGCTGCCTCCTTCAAATCATAGATAGTGGCTTCCTTTTTAAATGTGTGATTTCTTCAGGCTTTTCCCTTTGCAGCAGCTTGCTTTTGTAAGCTAACTGAAAGCAAGGAATTGCTTCTCCCTCATCAACTTCAGACTGCTGATACAGAAGATGGAGAAGGCTGTGCCCATAAAGGACAGAGCTGGAGGCAGACCCATGGCTTTGAGTGTGTACTGCAGAAGTTGTGGATGTGCAAGAAGAACGGAATAGTCTGGGTGTGAAAGAAGAGTGGAACCCTAAATATATGCTCCAGGGATACCTAAACTGGGGGAGAAGCACAGGACATGCTTGAGCTTCACTGCTCTGCTATAGAAATAGGGACTTCACTAAAGATTCAAATTCTCTTTATTTAGTTAGCAGGGTTATTAGGATATCATCTACTGAATGGTAGGAAAACCATTCTTCTTAAACAGCTTACTAAGGAGTCAACATAAAAACAAGAATAGAGCACTTACCCCTGGCCAGGCACTGTGGTTCAGGCTTTACATATGCTAGTTTATTTAATCTGCAAAACAACTCCCTAGCCAGGTACTGTTATTATCCCATGTTGTAGAACAGGAAACTAAGGCACCAAGAACTTATGGTGCTGCTCTTGCCCCAAGACTCGGCTGGCAAACAGGGAAGCAAGAATTGAAGCTTGACTCTGGAGTCACCGCCTTTAGTGTATCCACACAAAATAAAATACTCTGTGGACATAGAGAGATGGGAACTTAAATATTCAGTGTCATCATCTCCAAGTCATGGGTAGATGGTTTTTCTTTTCTGTATTTTTCCAAATTTCTACCATGCATTGCTTTTGTAATCAGAGAAAATAATCAGTGCTGTTTTACAGTCCTGCCCCTAAAACTCACAACCTACAGTAAAATCATTGTCTTGCAGGGCGCGGGAGTAGAAAACACTTCAGCAGTCTAGCTACTTGATTTACTAATGGCCAAGCTTTATCCAATAATTCCAGGGAAAGGGAACTCAAATGTGTCCCACTGCAGTTCCATCGGCAGCTAATAAACTGTCTACCTCTTACATCATCTGAGGCTGTGTAAGGGGAGGAATCTCAGCGGAAGAATGAATTTCCCAACTAGAACAACCCTTCACAGAGGGGGTCTGCACCAACAGTGGTACTTAGCACTTAGCAGACAAAAACAGACTTTCACACAAAAATTTAATTAAACCATCAGAATACAAAAGTCAGCTGTATTCTCAGATGTCAGCAATGAGCACATGGAGTTTTGAAATTGAGAATCATACTACAATAAATTTAACTTACAGGATACATGTGATTTGGTACATATAATAGACATAAGTAACTGTACTCTTAAGAATACCCCCTGGATTTATCACAAGGCATACTTAACACAAACATGATGATTTAAAAAGGGTATAAATGCAGAAGATGGTAAGGCAAGGCTTAGAGAACATGCTGTCAACTGGGGTTCTTTGTTCTCCCCCAGCAAGAGAAGTGACAATGGACTCACAGAGTGCTCGTCATTTCTTGTGTTGACCGTCTTTTTCCCCACCTGGGTCTCTTTAGCAGCCAGATCTTTCTCCTCTCTTTTTGAAAATAAGAGAAACGCAGCCAGGAGCTGAGGCCTCACTTCCTGGGCCTGGAGACCTGCGTTAGGAGCTGATCTGTTGGGAGCAAAAGATTGGCTACTCCAGCTGTAGGTGGCAGAAGGCCTTGGCCTGTCTACCTCCTATACAGCTGCCTATGCAGAAGGGTGCCCTGTGCCCTGGGCCGCCTGCATTTGGTCGCTGTTCGCTAGGTAACATAGCCTTATTCAGTCTTAGCTTTCTTTTCTTTTTGTATTTTAGTACAGGGTCCACAGGGTTTATGGGTATTAATCGCCGGCTCAACACACCTCAAGGGCAGGGCCAGCACAGCATGCTGGGGATTGAACCCTGGGCACTGCATCTGCCTAAGATCCAGTATTTTTTTTTTTTTTTTGCAGGACCAGGATTTGAACTCATGACGTTGCACTTGCCAGCCAGGCACTTGTGCAAATAAGCTATCTCCCTGGCCCCAAACTTTATTTATTTATGTGGGGGTGGGGCTGGCACAGCATGTGGTGCTGGGGAATGAACAGTGGTCCCTGGGGTTGCCTAAGCTTGCCTAAGCAGGTGCTTTAGACTGCTGAGCCATATGGCCGGCCCCTAAGATCCAGTTGTAACCCTCTTATCTTCACAGGAGATGAATCTTCAGGGTTGTTCAGCTCCTGAGGTCCCCAGAAGTTCATTGAGGGCATGGCAGGGACCATCCCAGCTCAACCTGCCCCCTCTTCTCTGGCTTCCATATTTTGTCCATCCAACTGGCCGGGTGCCCACGCCTGACTTTGGACTTGGTGCACAGAAGGAGCAGCATAAGTCTTTGGTGCCATTTGGCCCCTGGCCACGCAGTCTACACAGCAGGGCCTCAAGCTATCTAGCAAGTAACCAAGGAAGGAGCATGTTCCATCCTCCTTGCATGCATCCCGGAAGTGGGTTTCAGAATAAAGAGAACACAGTGCCAGCAGGAAACCGGTCTGAAATTTGGGTGGGGCTCTGGAGGTCTCCAAGGCAGGATGGCAGCTGTTTGGCTCACAGTTTGGTTTAATCTCCTGGCCGACTCTCCTGTCTCCGCTACCAGGATCACACTATGTTAATTAAATCCTTCTCATTAATTCAGCCCAAGTGTAAATTAGGAAGGAATGAAGATAAATTAGGTCTGAAGACAGCTAATACATTTAACCCCATGCTGTTTATTTTGCAGGCTAACAGAGTAACGGTTGTGAGAGGAGACAACAAGGCCAAAGCCTTGGCTTTAGCTTCTTAATAGCATTAAAGAATGAAATCCTGTCACAAGGCAGAGGCAGGTTCCCAGGGGGCTGTGTGACAGAGGTGACATTTCCCAAGTTGGCTATGACTTGGACAACCTGTCTGTTGTAGTGCAGTTTGATCACAGCCCTGCAGAAGCCTGTATAGGACTCACTTTATCTTCCAGTAGGTAAGTGGGTGACAAGAGTTACTTTAGGAGTGGCTTGGAGAGGCTGTAGAAATTACAGTTTGAGTTGTTACATCATAAATAGGTGAACTTGCACATCACTTTCAGCTGTGAGATGACCGCAAACAGTTACTCAGCAGCCTGAAAACCTTGGTAGATTGGCTTGGACAGAGCAGTATACCATTTGTATAGGAAGCCAATCACTTTGCAAAACGTAAGCTTAGTTCCTGTATCTCTCTGTGGGAAAATGTTCTCCAGTTTTTACAACCTCCATCAACTAATTTCTTTACCTTTGTGTTGCTTATCTCCGAGGCAGATGAAGCAGTGTATATAGCCACTGAATATATTTCAAGTTTTTTTAATATATAATCTTTCCACCTCTTACTGAGGCACAGCAAATGACACTTAGGGTAGAAAACACAACAAAAAATGATGCCTGTGGCTGATGACACAAAGGCTTGAATTCGTTTGGCTCTCAGGCCTGCCTGCTTAGTAAAGCATTTTGCAAAATGAACTTTGCTGTTGCTAACTGCAACAGATTTCTTGTTCCCACTGTGGTAGTGCTCTATGGCCACCAGCTAAGACCACCCCCCAGGCCACCAACTGTTCCTGACGAGGGTCTTCAAGACCTGTATGGGTAGGCCTGGTGACTGGAGCTAGAGGGCCACACTTCTTGAGCAGGAAAAGTGTTGACTTTTACAATACACAGAATGAGGATGCTATCTATATCTGGTCTTCAAAGCCAACATGCTTGGATTTTACTCATGACCTGACAAAAAGATGGCTATAGAAGGGGCTGGCAAGATGGTCAGTGGTCTAAAGCGCTCACTTAGGAAGGCTCAGGCAACTGTAGGGACCGAGGTTCGATCCCCGGGCACCACATGCTGCACCAGCCCCACTCCCAGGGCAGGCTGAGCCGGCCATAATATTAAAAAAATAAAATAAAAATAAAGACCCATGGGATATCTAAGCTACGCATTTCCACCTCTATCATATTTTCCAAATGCCTCAGGCCTCTACAGAGGTTCTATCCCTTAGGTCTTTGCTGGTCTTCAGCTCCAACGCTGTGTCCACCTCCTTCCCTTGGCTTCCAGCCCTGGCACACTTGCACCTAGTTCTTTCTTGGAGTCCATCGGGCCTCTCAGGCTATGTGGACTCCAGAGTGGCTCTAAACATGAAAATGAAAAATACATTTTAAAGGGCTTTGGCGTCGCTGATGAGTCAATACTAACAAAGGACTTCAGAGGGCACTGTCTTTCTTTGGAAGGAGAGAGATTTCTCAGCTCGAGTGCAAGGGCAGAAGGGAAACTGGAACTTGGATAAAGGACCCACAGCCAGGACTCAGAAGTCTGTGGTCCAGGCAAGCTCCAGGTGGAGCCTCCTAGTCAATTTAAACCTTTCCCACCCAGTATTTTCAGGAAAACGGAGCATAAAAGTGTGAGGGATCAAGGGGCCGGGGTAAACTTAGCGTGAGTCTTCAATTCCCAATTCCTAGGGCCTTTGCCTTTCTCCCTTGAGAGTCCAGAGGCTGGAGCAGTAATCCCCACAGTTCATGCATAGACTTTATCCCAAATAACGAAACAATCCAACCGGGCATTTTAGCTCCCACTGGAGAGAGAAGGCCTTAGTGTAAAGGTTTGTTTTTTTTTTAAAGGCTTCCTAGCGATCCCCCCCCATCATTTTCCGAATGACCTTCCTTTCCGCCTGGCACAAGGGCATGGAATGAGTGTGCTGGGCTCTTTCTCCAATGAGCTCCAGGCATCACCAACCCACAAAACGCTGGCAGGACCTGCGTGAGAGATGCTGGCTCCCCGCTCTGGCGGGACCAGCGCTCGCTCTGCACAGGCTGCCTGGCGCGCGGGTCAGAATTCGGCGGGTGGGGGTCGGGGCCGACGACCACTCCTGAGTGCATGCTGCCAGCGAGAAGCCTAAATTCCGGCCTGCCCCACCGGTGCCACGGTCGCCACCGTAACCAGATTTGTGGGCCTTCCCTCGCCACTGTCCCCCTCTGGTGTCCCACCCGCCACCCGGCTCGGGGCCAGAGGGGCGTGCCGCAGATGGCCCCTCGGCCCTGGCTACCCGGTCTCGGGTGGCGCGGGCTGCGGCAACGCGGGGAGCACTGGCCTGGCTGCATAGCCCGGCCTGTCCGCCCTTGCGCTGGGTCCCTCCGCCCCAGGGCCGTCCCTAGGTTGCAGGGAGGCGGGGATCTCTGAGCCCGAAAAACTTATTTTATGCGCGGTCCCGGGGGGCTGCAGCCCGAGCAGCTGGGAGCGTGCGCCCGCTTTGTCTCCCGCGCGCGCCCCTCCCCCGCTTCCTCTCGCTCGCTCCCAGCCCCGCTCTCCCGGGCTGCTCTCCCCCTGCTCCCGCCCGCCCTCCTCCCGCTCTTCCTCCCTCCCCCGTGGCCGGATCTTTGCAGCGCGCCCCCTCCCTGCCCCTCCCCTCCCTCCTTCCCTCCCTCCCGGCTGCGCCGCTTATAGCCCGGCGTGCGGGGCTGGGCGCAGAGTGCTCGGCAGCCGGTGTGGAGGAGGCGCGGCCGAGCTCGGCTGTAGACGCCAGGCGGCCGCCGGCGCGCGGCGCTTGAGCTCCCTCCCCTGAGCGCGCACCGCCCGCCTCCTTCCGTGGCGCCTGCGGCCGCGGGCTCGCCGGCCTCCGACACAAACTCTCGGAGCCACGCTGCGGACCCCGATCGGGGCCGCGAGCACCAGCCGAGCCGCCTGCCGCGTGCGGCCGCCTCCCCGGCTGGCGCCGCACACGCGCTCCTTCCGCCCGCGACCGAGGCACTCGTGACCGAGCAGGACCCCAGCGGCTGTCGCAGAGGCGTCTCCACTGCTGTGAGTTCCCCACCACCGCGACCTGTTGCAGCCGCCGCGGGCGTGCCAGGGGCGGCCGGGGCAGCTGTCCTGGGGCGCGCGGGGTGGTGGGGGGACCTCATCTGCCGCCCCTGCCGCGTGTAGCCCACGGCAGCCGGACCTGCGGGAGCGGCCGGCGCGCTGCCCGGGCAAGCCACGGGGGACTAGACTCGCCAGCCTGGCTCACGTTGCATTCTCCTCGGATCCGGGGAAAGTTGGGGACATTCATAGACACCCCTCGTACGGGCCACTTCACTGTGGCCAAACATCTATGGGAAATGAATGAAAGCTGGTTTCTGAAAAACAGGGTTCTCATGCGTACACTTGGCTTTCGGTGTAACATTGTTAATCGAAGGATAGGCGGGGCGGAGGTGAAACTGAGCTAGTTGAACATGCAATTAGGTGTCGTTCTCACCGGCACGGTCAGCGCATTCAGAACCGTTGTAACCACTGCAGTGGGCTGGGTATTAAAAGATCATTTTAAGATTTTCATGGTGTTGCATTGTTACCAGTGGTGTAAGTACTTGAGACTATCTGCCTAGTTTTTCTGTTGCTGGAACTGCGTTCCCGCTCGCAGTCTGGAGACGTGGGGGGCGCTGTATATCGCAGGGAGAGAACCCAAGGAGCCTTAAGGGAATTGAAGTTACTGGAACTAAGAGCCCTTTGATGTTCACAATAATAGCCTTTTCCTCTGTCTCCTTTGTAGAAGCAGGTTAAGTATATGTGTGCATTTTCTTGTCCTTGTCCGTGTCATGCAAATAGTGAACCTCTGGGGGCTTAAAAAAATGCCACAAGAATGATTCACTTTGTGTTGAAAGTGCATTTTAGTGACTGGTCTTCTGCCTAATTCCAGAGCAGAAAACAAGTTGTTTCCCATGGGTTTTCAAGTGCACCTTTTTATTTTAACCATGCATTACTGCAGGAATGCTAAACTTTGATGGTGGCGTGCCTTTCCAGTTGGATGATGGCCAAGACACAAGCGAGGCTCTCCCTCCTGACTTTCTGGGTGAACTTGGAAAAGACAGCAACATAAACACAGGGTACAGAGAGATGCACATCCTGTATCCTGAGGTCCTCTAAATAAACTGTTTTCTTAAGTGTGCACCTGGCTGGGAATGTTGTTTTTTACCTTCCAATCTCGTGTTCAGAGGCACGTGTCTGGGCCCGGAAGGATTCCAGCCCAAAGGATTCCAGCCCAGCCAGCAGGCACTCTGATTCTTGTACCTAGTTCTTCTGCCAGAGCTGCCTCCTTTCTTCAAAGGAGAGTCAGCTTCCTAGGAATTTAGTACTGACAGGCTTAGACTTAAAGTCTCCCTCCAAATACTAAAGGTTGAATGCACTCATTCAAAAGGCATCCACCCACCGTGGTGAAGTGTGGAAGGTGGATGTCTGAACACACCAGAAAGCTGGTCCTTAGTGGTCATTCTCTAGAGCTCTGGGCCTTGGTCAAAATGGACCTACAGGTAGGGGGGACTCAGGTGTGTGTGAGGGGTGATGCTTGGTGCTTTATAAAGTCTAATGCCAGAATTCCAGGTGTTAAGACTACTTTGCCTGCTTTTCTCCCACCAAGCCATGTTTATACATAACAAAGTTACATTCAGCAGTAAAAAGCAAGCTAGTTACATCACCTCCTGATATGTGATCTGAATGTCAGAGTCATGTGAGGCACCTGCTTTTGTTTTCAGTGCCTTCTATCACAGCTGGTTGGGAAAGTATGGTTTAGGTTTTCTAGCCTGTACATCTGGTAAGTCATTCATCTGCATTTATTAACAAATGGAAAATAAATTTAAAAATAAATATCTGAGTAGTTGAGGAATTAAAAAAATGGTTTCAGCTGTGCTAGGAGGCCTAGCTCTTCTGGGTTTGGAGCAGAGGCTGTAACCAGCTAGTTTACCCTGTGGGTATATAAACCTTTCTCAGGAACCCTTGGAAAGCAGGTGCTTAACGGCTTTATTCTTTTGAATTAGCAGAGGAGTGTACAATCTGTATACAAGGGACTGGGTTCCGTTTTTAGAGATAGATAGTAGGTATTTGCTATGTCTTTACCCTACCGTTTTTTGTTGTTTGCTGCAGAAAACCAAAAGGCAGAATTGGGTTCTGCTGTAATTTTCGTTTATCCATAAAAACATATTAGCCAGCATATAAATTCCACGATGGCCCCCAATTAACCATAGCTGGCAAAATAACACCTCTGTACATGCATACCCATACACACACACACACACACACACACACACACACACCTGTGTGCTTTTTAATTTAAATGAAGCAGTGTTTGCATTTTGAACTTACTATATGCAGGCGCCAGTATTTGCAGGTACCCATGCACATCGTTCAATCAGAAGAGGTCCTTTGTTCTTGGGACTGGCTTTCCAAAAATTATTGCAGAGCTGGAAAATTGGAAAAGCAGCAGTAGTGTGCTACTGAAAACATTCTTCTTTTTTCTGTGCCAAATCCTCATTTTGGAAGCTGTCCAGCACAAGAAAGATGGGTGGCCGTTGTGGCTGGAATCCACTCTGTACTTTGGCTTTAGCCACGTTGATCAATATGTGGTAATGTTTATGCTGGGTTTCATTTAAAACTATAGTGAGAGAGCTATCTGGGTAGAATTATCTGTTTACATTTAAACGAAGAGCTGGCCATTGCAGAATACTGTGTATGTGGAGTCTGGATCTTACCAAAGGAATTCTTAATAGAATTAATTATAAGGTATTTGTTTTACACATGGCATTATATAGCAGAGACCATGAAAGCTGCAGCCTGACCTGGCGTTATGAGAGCAAGGGGTTTGGCATTTTAAGTGGCCTTGTCATGAATCAGCTGGACGCAAGGAGCTGTGAGTGGAGACCTACACCCCTTGGCTTTTGCTGACTTACATTCTCAAGGACTTAGTCTCCTGGAAGTTGGCAGTCAGGTTTTCCGAGATGAACCTGCTTTTAAGAAGTGGTTTCTTTTTCTTTAACAGAGTGTGGTTCTATAGCTCAACAGTTATTACAGTGAATGTGGGTGCTTCCAGGTGGTTGTCATAGGCTTTGTTACAGAAAAGTAGGCAGCAGGGCTGACTGTGAAGTACCCTGTTTTCTTTGTCTAAAATGGGTGTTGCTTTTGTTTGGCTGCAAATAACAGAAACATTGTGTTCAACTTTTGTTTTGTTTTGTTTGCCGTGTTTTGTTTTGTAGGGAGTGGAAACAAAATGTCAGTCAGCGTGCATGAGAACCGCAAGTCCAGGGCCGGCAGTGGCTCCATCAACATCTATCTGTTTCATAAGTCTTCCTATGCTGACAGCGTCCTCACGCACTTGAACCTTTTACGGCAGCAACGTCTCTTTACTGATGTCCTTCTCCATGCCGGAAATAGGACTTTCCCTTGCCACCGGGCTGTGCTGGCTGCATGCAGCCGCTACTTTGAAGCCATGTTCAGCGGTGGCCTGAAAGAAAGCCAAGATAGCGAAGTCAACTTTGACAATTCCATCCACCCAGAAGTCTTGGAGCTGCTCCTTGACTATGCATATTCCTCCCGCGTCATCATCAATGAAGAAAATGCAGAATCGCTCCTGGAAGCAGGTGACATGCTGGAGTTCCAAGACATACGAGACGCATGTGCAGAATTCTTGGAGAAGAACCTGCATCCCACCAACTGCCTGGGTATGCTGCTGCTGTCTGATGCGCACCAGTGCACCAAGCTGTATGAACTGTCCTGGAGAATGTGTCTCAGCAACTTCCAAACCATCAGGAAGAATGAAGACTTCTTGCAGCTACCACAGGACATGGTCGTGCAGCTCCTGTCCAGTGAAGAGCTGGAGACGGAAGATGAAAGGCTGGTGTATGAGTCTGCAATTAACTGGATCAGTTACGACCTCAAGAAGCGCTACTGCTACCTCCCAGAACTGTTGCAGACAGTGAGGCTGGCACTCCTGCCTGCCATCTATCTCATGGAGAAGGTGGCCATGGAGGAACTCATCACCAAACAGAGAAAGAGTAAGGAGATTGTGGAAGAGGCCATCCGGTGCAAACTGAAAATCCTGCAGAATGATGGCGTGGTGACTAGCCTCTGTGCCCGGCCTCGGAAAACAGGCCATGCTCTCTTCCTCCTGGGAGGACAGACTTTCATGTGTGACAAGTTATATCTGGTAGACCAGAAGGCCAAAGAAATCATTCCCAAGGCTGATATTCCCAGCCCAAGAAAAGAGTTCAGTGCATGTGCCATTGGCTGCAAAGTGTATATTACTGGGGGCCGGGGGTCTGAAAATGGAGTCTCGAAAGATGTCTGGGTCTATGATACCCTTCATGAGGAGTGGTCCAAAGCTGCCCCCATGCTAGTGGCCAGGTTTGGCCATGGCTCAGCTGAACTGAAGCACTGCCTCTATGTGGTTGGGGGGCACACAGCTGCAACTGGCTGCCTCCCGGCCTCGCCATCTGTCTCCCTAAAGCAAGTGGAACACTATGACCCTACAACCAACAAATGGACCATGGTAGCCCCTCTTCGAGAGGGCGTTAGTAATGCCGCCGTAGTGAGTGCCAAACTCAAGTTGTTTGCTTTCGGAGGTACCAGCGTAAGTCATGACAAGCTCCCCAAGGTTCAGTGTTATGATCAGTGTGAAAACAGGTGGACAGTACCTGCCACCTGTCCCCAGCCCTGGCGTTACACAGCAGCAGCTGTGCTGGGGAACCAGATTTTTATTATGGGGGGAGATACAGAGTTCTCCGCCTGCTCTGCTTATAAATTCAACAGTGAAACTTACCAGTGGACCAAGGTGGGAGACGTGACAGCAAAGCGCATGAGCTGCCACGCTGTGGCCTCCGGAAACAAACTCTATGTGGTTGGAGGATACTTTGGTATCCAGCGGTGCAAGACTTTGGACTGTTACGATCCAACTTTAGACGCATGGAACAGCATCACCACTGTCCCATATTCACTGATTCCCACTGCATTTGTCAGCACCTGGAAACATCTGCCATCCTAATCATAGTCCATCCTAAAGAGAATAAGCATGAGGTAAGAGAAAGTTTGTGCTGGAGATGTAAGTATGCGTTCAGTTAGGTTGGCTATCTCATATTTGGAATATAGGGTCCAGGATGACCTATACCACTTCTAGAGAAGTCCTTCAAAAATTTTAAAAATAAAAGATTTTGCACCTCTAGAATTTAAACTCAGGTGTTGACTACAGCTGTAACACCCTCCAAGCATAAGCTAGAGGTTCTCAGTGATGGCGAGCTCCAGAGTCACCCAGGAAATGTCAGAAACTGCCCATCCTAGAGACTTTTGTTTCCTGAGGTCTAGATGGGGCCCGAGTATGAATAATTTTAAGGTTTTCTGGTGGTACCAATGGATAGCCCGCTTAAGAACTCCTGACCTATCGATGGCACCAGCTGGGGTGTGCTCACGGTGCACCTAGGCGGTGCTATGTGTTGTGCTTGGATCATCCCATGTGATCCTCACAGCACCCCGGGGGGTGTTAGGGCTCTCCTTGCTGTGTAGATAAAAAGAGCTGATGCACACAAAGGCTGAGGAAGTGGCCCGGGACCGCAGAACTTAATTACTAAATGGTAGAGTTGGTCCAGAGTCAGCCCAGGTAGCCTGGCTTCCAGCACGGGAACCTGGTGCTGCTCCGCCAGTCGGTAAGCCTGAGCTTTTTACTGGTGTCAATACCAAGACTGTAGATTGGTTCTAAGATTTTGCTTCCTGAGACCCTTTCTGGACTGAATAGGATTTAAAAAATATTGCTTAAGTTCTTTCGTAGTTTACTCTCTAAATTTTATTAGATGAACCGTAAAGGAGATTCTAGAGCTGTCCTTGTGCGACATTGCACCAACGATGTAGGCTTTTGATGTGCAGATACACGGAGCCTCTGCCCTCTCTCTAACTGCGTGCTTTTGGAGTTAATCAGTCAGGCTGGCTTTATTGTTGAGGCTAACAATAGTTGTATTCTGTGTCATATATCTGGGTCCATAATGGTTGTCTGTGTACGTAAGAGTATATTATACCGTTGGCTCTAATAATTAATCAGCCTACAAGTTTAGTAGCAGGCAAAGCTCATGGCGGCTTTGCTCCTGCTAAGCACTCTGAGGATTGGTCCCAGAATCCCCTACGCACATATAGAACATACAAAATGTGTGGGTTTATTTAGGTGATCCATGGGCCTATTTCTAAGAGACAAAGATAATTGCTTTGGGGGAACTACAGTGAAAACCAACTGCTGGCTTAGGAACTCCTAGCCCTGTTTTCTGTAGCATTTCTTTCCCTGTCTCTATTTACAGCTCCTCTAAAACATGAAAATAACCTCACTTTTGCATTTCATCTTTCTGTTTGCTTTGCTTCTTCCGATGCTTCAGTTATCTTCTCCAATCTGTTAGCAGGATTCCAGTAAAACAGTATTTCCTTGGAAGGATACTCCTTCAAAGGAGCTGGAGCAGCCAGGCGCCTGCTCTGAGAAGCCACCGGACGAACAGCGTCCCACACCAAACTGGTTTTTGCAGCCTCACTGGCATCTCAGTAATCCTGAATAAACAAATGTGCTGCAAGTGGTTATTTCATTTGAGATATGAATGTGTGACTCAACTCTCAAGCAGTTTGAAAGAACCTCCTAGGCAAAAGCTTCAATTAACAGCACTAAATTAGGTGTTAGTCCAGAACTGACTGTATATGTACAGAAGAGCCATAAACATTACCAGTGGTGGTGGTGGTACATCTGTGCTATTAATGAGTACACTGACTGGCATTTTTGGAGCCAGGTAGAAGGGAGAGAAGCCACAGGTACTTGTTGTGGTCCAAGCTTTAAGACTGCTCCTCTGTCACATGAGTGGCTTGAACTCTGCTTGCCCCAAGACCTGTCCTAATTCAGACATGCACAAAAGTATCTAGGCCAGTGCCTAGCATCTGTTCAGTATGTCGTTTTCTTTCCTTTCTTCAGTTGAGACCCTGCCCTGAGATCTAGCAGTGGAGGTAGCTTTTGTGTGGTGGGAAAATCAGGTTTCTTTGACTGTGATCTGTCGTCTTGAGTTTTTTGGTTCCTCCTTTTTTCAGCCCAGAGCATGTTGGCAAACACTCGAATTCACCCTATCCTGGTTATTTGAACCTAATCACAGGCTTCCGGTCCCTGGGAAACAGAGCAAATAAAGTGCTGAGTTATATGTGAAACAACATCCTCTTCACCCTGCTGCCCCCAGCCGGAGTCAAGCACATAAAACCAAATTTGACAGGGCCGGGGTTGCTGCTTTTAAAGGGCATAGTGAGCGCCTGATCAAAGGTACTCTTTCAGTGTCTGACAGGGAGAATGTTGGTTTAAGTTTCTAAAGTTTACTGCACACCAGATAGTGCTAAAACATTCAAGCTGGAAGGAGTTTCTCAATGCACTGGGTAGGTAGGAGCCTTGAAGTGCAGAACCCTGGGGCCTCTGCTCTTTCAGGATAGGTGCTAAATGAATTAATCCAGTGCTGACAAAAATCTTTCCTGGTTTAAAAGCTCATCTCCCAAGGAGATTTTAACTACTGTATCTCCTGCTGCTCCATCCCTGGGTGGGAAGAACAGAAAGGAAATTACTTTGATTGTTCTCTATCTCCATGGCGCCTGCAGCCCTGTCCTGACAACAGTGAGACCTTTTCATTTGCTTTGTTGCTTCTCTTCTAGGGCCCCCTCTATGTGAATGTGCGGTGCCTTGAAATTTTATATTATTGCAAGATACATTCTTTCGACTAATGTGGATATACAGGTTACAAGGAGGTGGAGCTGGGGGATGACAGTGTAGTCGAAGGAATGCCTTGAAGGCTTGAATCACTGTTAGGAAACAGCCAAAAGAAACAGCAAAGAAATGAATCAGACTCCTGAGCACACAAGAGCAAAGTGAGAGAAATGCGGTGAAATTCATGAATGGTCCCTCCAGCATTCCCTTTGTCTATACTTAAAAGAGTTACACCGGAGGGACCTCCAGAATCAAGCCTGCAGAGGGGCTTTTCAAAGCCCTCTCCAAAATTGCCCAGTATGAAGTCAGAAGTAAATAAGCAGAGTGAATAGTACAAGAACATACCAGGCTCCCGTGAAACGCACAGGCTGGGTGGTCACGGTAGTGTGAGGTCACGCGCATGCTTGCGGTGACAGATTCCACAGAGAGCAGCACTGGGCTACTGAACTTGAGAATAGACTCCAGCCTTGGTCTGCCTGGTGTGTGTTCGCAGGAAAGGGGGTGAGACTCATTTCTGCCATAATGAGTAGTAGAGAGGCATTGAAATAAAGAGGATTAATATATTTGCTTTCTAGATGGTGAGTAAATTGAATTTGGAATCTTTTATGGGACTGAGAGCTGGAGGGTTTGCAAAGGAGTCTCCTTCTTTGATCCAGTAGTGATCACTTCAGTGACTGTTCAACTGGGAGTTTTATGGAAGTTGTTAACTTCCATAAAACAGGTATTCAAATACATAGATTTGAGTTTGAACATATGTTTCCAGAACTAAAGGCCCCTTTTGGACACTGTTGTCTTTGGCCAGGGCTTCATCTGCATGGACACACGGGGACATGTGTGTGTCCATTCAGTGCTTTCTGATAGTCTTTGCGTGGTTCCTGCCGAAACATACAATTCAGACCTTTAGAAGCAGTACTGCCCAGCTCTGTCTGTAGTGTTAAATCTTCCAAAAATTTTATGGTTTATTAGCAAAGCTCTTAAAATGGTGATTTACACAAATCCTTCATGTTTTCTTTTTCTTCACCTTTTTCTGTTTTAGCTTCCCCCATCAGTGAAAGACAATACGAGATTTCTACTTTGGAGAAGCCAAGTGTAATTAAGTGAAACGAAGCAACGGCCTGGAGTAACCCGCTGCACCTTGGCAGTACCCTGCGTGGACTGAAGAAAGGGGAGCGGGAGGGGGTGGGACTTGGCCTGTGAGTAGCACCCGGTTTAAATATGAATGGGTGAACCTGTGATCTAGTCCTTGTCTTGTAATTGTGGATTAATGTCAGCGTTAATCAGCCCCTCAAAGGGAAAGAAAAGCTGGACCTTTTCCCTTGCTGTACGACATTCAGCATTTGATTTCCATGGGCTCCGCCATTTATGTGTAAAATTTGAAATGGTTGTCAGCTCTCTGAGGAGCGAGCCTGAAGCCTTCACACCAGCTGCTGTTGGAGGTTCAAAGCCCCAGTGTGGGTTGGGGAGGGTCGCAGGCTGAGCTGGCTGAAGAATGAGGAGCGCTGGGGCCTCCCTCATCCCGAAGGGGGTGGGGCGGGCTTCCTAGGACTGGCTGTGAACAGTGAGGACATAATATTTAGTGAACCGTTGAGTAGTAGATGTACTTTTCTATTTATAAGTGACTTTAAACTTTCCCTTGGCTGTTAAGAAATTCGCAATAGATTTAGCTATTTATTGTTTAAGGCCTGCATGCTGAAACAATTCTTACGGTTGTCTTCACGTGTATGGACGTGTGTGTGAACAGTTGTATGTTTTGCACATTCTGTAGGTGTTGATGTGCTTTGCTGCACAAAATGAGAACTTTTGAGTTATAACTTGGAGCATAACTGGAGGGCGGGTGGGGGTTGGGAGGGATTTTCAAATGTCAAGACAGGAAAATAATCCAGGACAGAAAATGAAAATTACATCCCAGAGGTACTGAAACCATGGAGGTCACTTTTCTTAGATGCCTGCCTTTTGTTGGGGTTTCGTGGGGCCTGGTCCCACTGATGGCTGGTAGAATGAAAGCAGAATTCTTCTTTCTGCCCTTGTCTTTCCCAAAGTCTGCTACCTAACTTCAGTCTCAGCTGCTGCAATTTGGAAAGGACCAAATCGCTTTATGTTTTTTTCTTTTCTTTGTAGAATATCCTGAAATTCTGGAAAATCCTATGGACTAGTTCTGTATATAGGACAGAGAAAAAGATGTCCAAAGTTTATTTATTGAACTATTTATTACCCTATGAGAAAGCTTGGCCATACCCACACTTGATGGGAAAAACAAAAAAGACACAGGCCCAAATTAATTTACTGACCACATTCGCTGGACCTCTTGCTGTTTGATTCAGCAAACACTACAAGTTCGTTAGGGAAACACAGTGGTACAAGACACACTTTAGTTGCTCACCTTTAGGTAAATGTTGGGAAGAATCTTTGGTATACAGAAGTGACACACTTGGTCACAAAACACCAAAGAAATGTAAACAGTGGCCCAGTGGAAAAGTTTTCTGGTCCAGTTGGGAACCGGTTGTGAATACATTCTTTGCTCTGTGGGGTACTTATTTACTAACCCTGTGCTGTGATAGGTATTAGTGCTAGACTTGTGTAGGTGTTTCCTTCTACAGAGTTGTCTGGGGAAAACCAGAGTTTGCAACTTGATCTGCTTTTGTCCGTGTTTCTCACATTGCTGTATCTTAGGAAATAGGGTCAGGACTAGTAATCTTTGATGTCGTGAGTGTTTGTATCGCCTGGTGACAGATAAATCCTTAACATTTCCCTCCACATTTATACTTGCATTGTACATGTCTGTTCATGCCATGGCTAAGTGGGCTGTAGTTGGACCAAATTAAATAAATGAACCGTTGGAATACAAGAATCCCAGTACTTGCCAGCAGTGAGTCCCTGGATGTGTTCTAAGCAATGCAAATACCTAATTGTCTCCTGGGAACAGAGTCAGTGTCATTATATTGTAGCAGTTACAGCTCTAGTTTATGATGCAAATCTGTCGAGAGATGTATGTGTCACTGTGTGGTTCTGAAAGTAGGAAGAATTTCCTGCAGCTGTTTCAAAGTTGTGGCCTGTCCTTGAATCTTCTATTAATTACTATGTGAGCCAGCAGGAGCCCACGAAAGGCTGGGCCCCCAGCCTGCAGGAACTTTCTGGGCTTCTGGGCTTTGAATTGATGGAGGCATTTGGGCTTTGCTACTTGACCATTCGCACCCTGTGAAATGCCCCGCACTTTGAAGCAAATACAATTCACAGCATAGTATACACAAAAAACCTTGGCATGAGACAGGGAGGGTTCTTCTTATTTTGTGGGCTGGTTGCTGTAGAAACGGATAACAAAGGGCAGCCTTCCACTTCTGGTATAATTGTGCAGCTCCCTTTCTCTGGACTTGACACCTGTCTGAATAAGAGTGATTAGAGCCGTGCACTGTCCCCCTCTCGGCTATTGAATATGTGACTCACGTACTGAACAATGTATAAGTTAGTGAGATGTTCGCGTTCCTATGTACTTGTTTGCTACTACTACATTTTTGAGGTTTTGTAAAACTGTTATTTTTTTTTTCACAATGTGAAACTGAAGGTCAATAAATTATTAGAGATTTTCTCTTCATTGCGTGTGGAAGTCTTGTCTTGATTGGGATGCAGTGTAACTTTGGGCATTGCAGACTTTTCCCATTTAGTCAGAAAGACATTTCCAGTATCTTTCTGAATGTACTTTTCTTTCTGTTCTGTCACATGTGTTTATTAGAGCACTGCATGTCAAGATGTTTGGCCCATAAGTTAACCTCTTTGAGCAGAGCAAAATACCTTGTTTCTGTGTCACTTACACACTGGAGTACAAAGTCCCTGTGTAGTAGTAGACAGCATACAGTGTCTAGGAGGAATTTAGTTTTTGTATTCCTCGGGTAGGCCATCATTTGTTAGAAAGCTGCTGGAGCAGGGGCTGGAGTTCGCGGCTTTAGCAATGGTTCACGAGAAATAAAGCTGCATGCAGTTTATTTCTTGGTAATGACCACAGGAAACAAGTGTGACCCTGCTGACTCAGCTGCTTCTGAGCTGACAGCTACCCGGGCTGGCTCTGTGTGACCAGGTGAAGCCACCTGTCCTACCCCCATGGTGGCCTTGTGTCACCCTGAGATGCACCTGTATCGCCTGGGTCAGACCCCTGACCTTAGTGTGCAGAGCCATGTCTTGCATAATCTTCCATGACCAGAAAATACATGCACGACCTCCTTGGAAGCTGGGGAGTGCTCGAGTGCAATTACAGCTTTGGGACTTTGACCAAGATGCCAGAGCAGACACCTCAGGCTTGGCAGGTTTCACGCTGGGCGAGGCCCTGTAGGTCCCAGCCTTTGGGAAGCCGTGATGTGTTTGGCCCGTGGGAACTCTGTGGCACCCCGTCTATGACAAACGATGGGAGGAATGCAAGTGAGTGTGGAGTCCAGGGGTGGGACTTGGACTCTCACAACGCCTTGATGACAATCCTTACAAGGGTGGAGAAAGATTCCTAGAGAGATGGCTGCAGATCTTTCATTCTTGGCATTTCTTGGTCGTTTCAGTTGGGACATTAAGACACTAAAGATTCTTAATTTTCCCTTCATTCAAGCATTCAGATCGGCCAAGACTTATCCCGGATGGCTTTTGGCTGAGTTGGGTGGCGGTCTGGCAGCAGCAATGAAACCATTGGAAGTTGGTACTCAGGGCTGGGACTACACTATCCTAGGGCCATCGGGCCTGGGGCTTTTGGCGCATTTTCATCCTGGGCTTGAGTCATTAATCATGCTCATAAGATAGCGATTGTATCTCAGCATCACATCTGCTTTCCAGGCAGCAAAAGGGGACAAAGGACAAGAGCTGGGGTGGGGGGTGTCTTCCTTTTCCATGGAATAGTAATAGTCCACACGATAGGTTCTCTTGGGAGGCTTAATGTTTTCTGCTGGTTGGCTAGTACTAGGTCATGGGAACTTCCAAAGACCAAAGGGAAGCTGCAAAGAGGAGTGTTTTCACATGGCCACATTGGTACACCTCATGGTGGTAATTTTATTAGTAAGAAAAAAATGAAGGACAGACATTGGATGGGCAGCTACACAGACCCTGACACGGATGGGGTTACCTATTGTAGTGGCTAGTCAGAGCCACTGTAAGCAGCCCGGCTTTCCAAGTGTCTGCCCTGAGTGAGAGTACTGCTAGGTACCCTCAGTCGTCATCCATGTGAATGGAATCTTCACCATGAATTTAATGCATACTACATATCTAGGTAGGAATAAATACTCTCAGAACAGTAGCTAATAATACACTAAGCTTGAGACAGCACCAAGCTCCTCTCCAACACATAACTAGGTCCTAAAGAATTTTCTACTCTCATTGAGAAGGCTACATAAATAAGAATTGGTGCACTCTTCCTGAGCCAGGGACTCCAAAAGGTTGGCCTGCCCGTGGCCTGAGTCTCCCTCACAGCAACTGTGCCAGGGCAGGCATACTATTACCTGCGTTGTCACAGATTGTGAGAGAGAGTGTGCCTGCCCAGGGTTGCCTAGAGCTGTTTCCGGGCAGGCTGTCTGGGTAGTTGGGCCACCGTGACTAGGCAATTCCTGGGTGGAGCCTGACCGTGGGAAGCAGGGCTGCCTGGGTCCTCGGTTTGGGGACACAGCTTGTTGAGATGGGAGCTGGCAGCTAGGGTGCCTGCCCAGACATAAGGACTGCAGAAAAAAATGGGAGGATTCTGTGCAGACTCGAGCTGCTCTTGGACAACTAATTTTCAAAGAGGAGTTTGTAGAGCATTTCAATGAAGTCTCTGGATGGTAGTCAAAAATGTTTCTGCTACTGTTTAATTTACCTACAAAGTCACCATACCAGACATCAGTCTCGTAAGATTCCAGAAAGACCTGTCTGTCTCTGTCTCTCTGTCTGTCTGTCTGTCTCTCTCTCTCTCTCTCTCTCTCACTCTCACTCTCTCACGGGTCTAAGGATCAAACTCGGGGCCTCTGTGGACAAGGCAAGAGCTCCACCACAGGGACATGTCCTCATGGGGAGTGGGTACAAATGCAGAACACGTCTTAATTCTTTTTTTACTTTCTCTCCCCTCTTCCGATCTCTTGATCTCTTGGTGCCCTACAGGGCTTGTGTGTGTGTGTGTGTGTGTGTGTGTGTGTGTGTGTGTGTGTATGTGCAGGGCCTCACTATGAAGCTCAGATTCGTGGTGATCCTCCTGTTTTCAGCCTCCCCAGTGCTGGGTACCACCTCGCCCAGACTAGACTCCATCACTGGCTCAGTGTGCCCAGCAACAGGGCTGGGGTGGCATGCAGTGCCAGGTATCAAACCCTTACAGTGATGTTTTATTAAAATTTTTTTATTTGGTTCCATTTCTCATAGGAAGTTGGTACACAGACCTACCTTACCCTCACCTCACCACCCCTACATCACTTTGTCTCCTTCCCTTCTGCAAAAGATCACTCTATTTCCTACCATGTATGTGTTGCTTTGCTCTTTTTATGTTTTGGGGTTGTTCTTATGTCAGAGACCACACGGTCCTTCAGCTTGTATGTCTGATCTGTCTCCGGGTGCCTCCATTTGCCACTTAATGACTCCTCTATCCTTTAGGACCGAGTAGTATACACCATTGCATGTAAATGTCACATTTTCTTTCTCCATTCTTCTGTTGATGCGCACATAGGCAGCTTTCAATATGTAGCTATGTGCTGTTGCAACACGGATGTGAAGAGTTTAAATGGAGACTCTGGATGGTGGTCACACTTCATAACTGTAATATGACAGCCGTAATTTTTTCATGAAGATATCTAGAAAGGGAATAGCTGGCTGAAAGGCAATTTCCAGTTTTAGATTTTGAGGTATTCTCCACACTGATGTCCCCAGCTGTGGTACTGGTTTACCCTCCTACCCACAGTGTAGTAAGTCCCTTTTTTTCCACAGCTTTGTCAGCATCTGTTATCAATTGATTTGATGATGGCCATTCTTTCTGGAGTGAGACAGAATCTTGGTGTTGCTTTAAGTTGCATTTTGTAAATGACCAGAAATACTGAACAGTTTTCAGTATTGGCCACTGTATCTCTGAGAAGTTTCTGTTCCTTTTTAGTTGCCCACGTTTTGATTAGGTCTTTTTATTTTGAGAGTACATCGACTCTTTCTGTATTTTCTACTGGTAAAATATTTATTCACTGGCTGATTGGCAATCCATAGGGGTCTTGGAGTGATCATAGATCGACAGTGGGCAGCATGGGAAACTAGCTTGTTACTTAAATACCAGCCCAGATGCCAGCCTGCTTTCCTCAAGCAGTAGAGTCAGACCACTGTCTCCAGAAGGCCAAATAGCAGCCCTGGTAAAAATTGCTCTTGAGAGGTCGGCCCGATAGCTCAGCAGTCTAAAGCGCCTGCTTAGGCAGAGCTCTGCGGCCTGGGGTTTAATCCCTGGCCTGCTGTGCCCGCCCGGCCCTCGGGGGGGGGCCTGAGACTGGGTGTGGTGGCGTGCGCCTGTAATCCTAGCATTTGGGAGGCTAAAAACAGGAGAATCACTACGAGTCTGATCTACATAGTTAAACCCTGTAGACCCTGCCCTAAATACAGGGGGAAAAATGACCCTCGAGGCAGGAGGACCCCCTTCTCTAGGCTGCTAACTCTGACCAACAAGTCTCTGCCTCAAAAAAAAAAAAAAAAAAAAAAAAAAAACCCAAACAACAACAACAAAGTAGAGATGTAGCTCAGCCCTAAGACCCTGTGCTCAACCTCTAGTATTAAAAACAACCAAACAACCAGGACCTAATAAATCACAGTTTCCTTAACTTCTGTCCTGGCTTCCAACTTAGGACCGACCAACCAGAGAAAACCCAGTCCGTTCTGCGAAGCTGCAGGCCAGCCTGCTTCTCGCGGTGTACCTGCGGCTCCCTCGGCCGCTGGCCTCCATCTGCTCAGCCTCCCCTGTGGCCCACAACCAAACTTTCCCACTTGGGTCTTCCTTTGAGCCTCTGCCAACAGTGGAGCAGCAGCAGCCAACTCCCTCGCTCTATAGCAAGCTCTGGATAAACAGCCTTTGCTTGTTCTCGTTTGGTTTGTCTTTGTTGATTCCCATGGACAAATGTTTGTCCGATAAAATAATTAAATATTTTAGTAAAAAGGGTCACAGAAATGAAGTGGGGATCAAGTGAGGGGTTGGGAAGGCTGCTGTTGTTGCCGTGAGTGTGGGTGAATGAGATGCACACGATTCATACACCATGAAGAAAGCGGACTTTATGCTAATGGGGTTGAGGAGAGGGCATCTGGCTGGGCAAAAGCAGAACAGTTTCTTGTGTGAGAATATTCCGAGTAAAGCCCAGACACTTCAGTTTTACAGCCATATTCAGGGACCACATGAATGTATCAATAAATGTACAAACTTTGTAGTTAGTTACTGGCCTTGCCTGCTG
>PVKN010009159.1:0-24109 GCA_004027915.1 Capromys pilorides
GGAGATCTTTTTCAATGGGAAGGGGAACAAGAGATGGAGGAAGGGAAGGAAAGGAAAAGAGGTTTTTAAAAAAGAGAGCTGAAGAAAAAATGGAAATAGAGATTTTGCAAGTGGGGAAGAGAAGAAGAGTTGGAGGGAGCAAAGAGCAGGTGGAGACAGGGACCACCACCAACAAAAACAAAATAATTAATATGTGTCATGCATGCGCCCCGCTCCTCATGATACATGTATCATCTTGTACCACAAACATTACTAATAGAAATGTTTTTCAAAATACACATGATACAGAAAAAAAAACATACGCTAGAGCAGGAAACAATGCAAAGAGAAACTGCAATTTTCAAAGCTGTGGTGACTGCCCAACAGTTCTTGTTCTTGAACAAGAACCCCTGGTGAACCACGGCAGGCGAGGCTAGCTACCTAAGCTCATTGTTACAAGGGTTGAAAGTTTGTGTCCCTTTAAAATTCGTATGTTGAATCTTCACCCCTACAGTGCTGGTGCAAAGCTAGCGGGTGGTGTTGCTCATATATCACCCCGTTCATGGCGATTTGTTATAGCAACCTGAACAGACTGAAATACTTGTGCAGCAGACATGTTCCTGGCAAGCACAGGCTCACGTGTTCAGAGGGGCAGACGCTGTATTCAGGCAGCTTCCTAGTTCCGAGGAGTACCAGCCCTCCCAAGCCTTGTCCTGTAGCCACGCCCATCCTGACACGCCCACCGGAGTCGTCGTGTCTACATGTGTGAGTGTTATGTAGTCCCTTGGTGTCTTGGGCTGGCAAGCTTTAGCGTTTGAAACTTAGTTTGGAATTCAATACTTAGAATCTTGCCTTGTGAAGGAAGACTTTGCGGAGATGGCAAGGAGATCTAGGGACGGGGAGACAGGAAGAAGGAAGGGAAAGGGGAGGACTGAGATGTGATGTGGTCATGTGCCTGTTGCCCGGGATGAATGCCCTCATCATGCGCGGCAACAAGGACTAATAAAAAGAGCTAGTAAAAACAGTGTGTTCTTGTCCGCTTTAGTCACTAGATCTGACACTGAGGGGCTTCCCCAAAGTCAAAATGAGCGCGAAAGGGAAGCATGTTCAGTTGACGCAGGACCTGAAGGCAGCCGCAGTGGCACAGAGACCCTCACAAAGGAAAACTTTCAGAACTGCCTCAGAAAGTGGCAAGAACAATGGGATGAGTGTGTTCTCAGTCCGTGTGTGTGGAAGCGGGGCTGGTAATTGATGATAATGTGCCTTTTATTGATGCAGTTTTTAAATGAAAAATCTTAGCCGGGCTTAGTGGCGCATGTCTGTAATCCTAGCGCTCTGGGGGCTGAGGAGGAAGATCGCTGAAGTTTGACACTGGGCTACCAAGTGAGCTCAAGGCCAGCCTGAACTGCATAGAAAGAATCTGTTTCTAACAATTGAAGATCTTGCCTTGTTGGTTATCTCTGTTCCTAGAACAGGAATTAGACAGGTGTTACTAGTAGACAGTAAGGCACCAAAATGGAGTCAGGAAGTCCAAAATAGAGTCTGCTGAGTCATGATCCCCTAAGAGTCTTACAAACACATTTGCCAGGCACCCTTGAGCTGTTGGGACCCTCCCCAGGCAAGCTGTTGGCTGAAGGACACTTAGTTCTGCATGGACGCTGCATGGCCACTGCCCAGATGAGACCCTAACGTGTGTATGGTTTCATATGGGGTGGAGATCATAGCGTTTGCACAGTGGCCCAAACTCCTTCTGAACCCCTTTGCAGCCTGGCAAGGGTGTACTACTGAGAAGCCTCGTGGGTGCTCTTAGCAAAATCCCTCCTCAGCTAGTAGGAGCTTTACTTCTTTGCCTTTATATCTTTTACTTTCTTGCCTTTATATATTGTAAGCAGATTTGTTTCTGCCCTTCTTCCTCCACCTGCAGTGTCATTCTTCCTCGCCATGAGGTGCAAGCCTTTAGCATTCTGCTCTGCCCAAAACCTTCATTCAGGGGCTAGGGAGATAGCTCCGTGGCACAAATGCCTGCCTGGCAAGTGCAAGGTCGTGAGTTTGGACCACAGTTCTGCAAAAAAAAAAAAAAAAAAAAAAAAAAAAAAAAAAAAAAAAAAAAAAAAAAAAAAAAAAAAAAACAAAAACAACAACAACAAAAAACCTTCATTCACGGATAGGGATGTCTGACTCTGTTACAGAAGCAACGCCTAGCAGCACTTAGCACTTATTGGCTTGAGAGGAGATGCTCTGGATTCCTTTTTCACTGCCAGGCAGAGCCTCAAGGGCTCGGCTTTAAAAAGCAGCACAAGGGTTGGTGAGATAGCTCTGCCCCCAGATGCTCTGACCTGGCCACTGAGTCCAGGCATGGTGGCAAATGCCTATAATCCCAGTGCTGGGGAGACTGAAAACAGGAGGATCACTACCAGTTTGAGCTGCATAGTGACACTTTCTACCAAATATATATAAAAAAATAAAAATAAATAAAAAGCAGCACAGCCTTCATGAAGGAAGTCTATCTGCTCCCAACTCTAGAATGGACCTTTACACACATCATACTTTCGATTCTTGCAGTAAAAAAATTGACTCTGAAATCCCCCGTGATTGCTCAGCAGGAGAGGGAATAGCAGAGAGGCTCAGTGACTTCCACATAGTGGCCAGCTGGGAAAATGTTCCTCTACTCACCCTATCCAGCCAGGAAGGGGAGGTGGGCTGCTGCGTGTGAGGTGTGGGATGAAGTTGTCCCCAGTCAGTTCTGAGGGTATCTGGAGTGGTAGTGGGTGAGCCAAGGGCCACATTCTACTGATGGGCATGCATGGCCAAGCCCTTAAATGTCACTCAGAATATGCATGGCTGCTATCTCCATGCTTCCTGGGAGCAGGGCCATCAACACATCTGTGAGAAGGATTTCCTTCCCTTTTCATCCTCCCCAAAGCTTCCTGCACTTTGGCTGGAGCAGGGGTCTTCCCTGCACATCCAAGGTCATGGAGTACTCTTGGCCACTGGGCATACAGCCTCCCGCATGTGACAATTCATGCCCAGCAACTCCCACTATCCCACCTGGAATTTCCTGCAAGGACTCAACACCCATTCTGTCAGGAGGTGGGCCAGGAAGTCCTCGCTTCCCCATCACCTTCAAAGTGACAACATATCTCATGTGCTGGTGAGCCTGCTGTAGGCTAGAGCTCACTGAAGACAAGCTGTGCAGTGAGGGCAGGACCCATCAGGGCTGGAGAGCCCAGCGGGTGGCAAGCAACAGGCCAGTAACAGAGCCCACTAGGGGCAGAAGGAAAGCATGTTCTTTCTAGAATGTTCTAGAATATTCTAGAATGTTCCATCCACACAGATCCCTGGATCTTCTCCTCATGCTCCCCAAGAGGCAAAGACTGTAAGCAACATGAGCACCCATGTGTTTGTTATTTCCATGATTCCAGCTACAGTGCCCTGGGCATCTAGCATGCAGCATCCTTCCTGCTCTGCAGGGGAATCCAACCAACCTGAAGTCCTTTGCTACTAAAGAATGGGAGCCTCAGCCATGAGGTGTCCCCATTCTCCAAGTGCCTGTCACCACCCAGAGCCCCTGTGTATATACGCAGGTGAGATGCAGGTGCTGTTGGCCTCAAAACAGCTGTGCTCCATGGGTTCTAGAAACAGCAGGGCCATCCTGGAGGTATCATGAGAGGCTATTGAGTAGCTCCCTTCTCCACCTCTGTTACTGCTGCCTGTTCATACTTTTGGGCCTTGAGCCTATGGGTGTATAGTCCTGCAAGAGAAGTCAGCAAAACATCATATGTTCTCCCTTGGGACTGTGATGGGGCTTTCCTAGACCTCTAAGGGGGAAAGATGGACTATGTGTAGGTAGATCAAGATCACCAAAGCCAGAAGGGTGTGGCAGCTCACACCTGTAATCCCAGCACTTGGAAGGCAGAGGCAGGAGGATTGTCTGGAGTTTGAGACCAGCCTAGGCTACCAAGTGAGCTCAAGGCCAGCCCGAACTGCATATCAAGACCCTGTCTCAAAAAGACAAACACACAAAAAATCACCAAACCCTAAACCTCTACCTGACAGAGGGTTCATTTCTATTCCAGATCAGGAAATGGCATGGAGGACAGCTCTCTGAAGCTCCCTGCCTCAGCTGTGCAGTAGGAATCATGGAATCTCAGCCTTCTTATTACTGGCTTTTTGTAACAGAAGCACTCAACACAGGGCCACTTTGATGCTGGTGGTCAGTTGCTGACTCCTTTCTGTGTCTCCCATGAACCCTGGAGACCAATTAAGATTTCTCCCCGCTCTGGGCTGTGGCCCTCTAGGCTGGCTTAGTGTGGGCTGGGGGATGACTGTAGACTTATTTTCCAAGCTGAGACCCATAGGTGTTTCTGAACCCCATGGCTTTCAAAAAGCTCCAGATCCAAGAAGACATGGGGCAGCATGCCACATGGCACTGTGGGTATGTAGCTTGCCCTTTGAGGTTTCTGGAAGTTCTGTTCCAGGTGAGGACCTTCAGCGAGATGGCTAGGTCCTTGGGGACACTGTCCTTGAAATAGGTTAGCGTAGTTCTCAGAGGACACTGTCAGGTCCGGTGGGAGTGAGTGGGAGTTGTTAAAGAGGAGCAAGCCTAATGCCTGAATTCCTCTGTCTCCTGTGACCTCTTCTGAACTTGCTCCTGCCACTGAGATGCCACCTGCCATCAGTTCCTCACCAGAGACCAAATCAATTTGGCCTCCTGATCTTGGACTTTCAATCTCCAGAACTATGAGCCAAATATACTTGTTTGAAATATCCAGCCTTGGGTACTTTGTAATAGTAACAAAATCAGATTAATAGAGACAGTGTCTGGGGTGTGTTGAAATCTGTAGTGTCTAGAAGCTCTCCGTCCTCTGTGGAGAACAGCATATTTGTAGATCCCTTAGATTCCAGAAGCTCTGTGTTCTCCTAGCACCTGCTGCTCTGGGACCAAACCAAGGGTCCAAAGGCTCCTGCTCAGAACACGTGGACAGGTAGACAACATGCTGAGGCTCAGCACAGGTCCTGTGTCCCCTGTCACCAGTCTTTCTTCATCAAGATGGAGCACAGGAACCAGCTGTGAGTACATCTCTAGCTGAAGGTACAAGGGACAAATCTAACCTCTCAGAGTGAAGGATCTGCAGATTTCTCCAAGTGCTTAGTGAGAGATTCTCCATAAGTCCCTCAGCTCAACACCCCCCCATCTCAGGAGTCCTTCACTCCTTGGAGGTCTCTTTCTTCCTGACCTCATGCTGCCCGTGCCCCCTCAGCTTGTCTACTGACCCTGACCTTGGTGGGAAACAGGGCTCCCACCTATTAGGGCCGGTGGGCTACCTCACTCCTTGGCCTGCAGATAGTGACTTTCTAGCTGCAGAGGGATGACTTTCTAGTCATCCCTCTGTTTGTGTTCCAAATGCCCCTTTTGTAAAGACACCTTCAGTTTGGGGTGGGGGCTGCCCTGCTCCAGGGTGACCTCATTACCTAACTACATCAGAAGCAGCCTGCTTCCCAATAAGGCCCTCTGTCAAGGACACAGGACCTGTGCTGAGCCTCAGCATGTTGTCTACCTGTCCACGTGTTCTGAGCAGGAGCCTTTGGACCCTGGGGTTGGTCCCAGAGCAGCAGGTGCTAAGAGAACACAGAGCTTCTGGTGTCTAAGGTGTCTGCAAATATGCTGTTCTCCAAAAAAGAAGGAGACCCTGCTGAGGACCTGAGTGTGAATCAGAAGGGAAGCTGCGTGTCACCCCACAATGGGGGAATGAGGGAATCCTTGAGTCGTGAGCACCTGGATGAGCCAGCAGAGGTCACTGGAAGGGGATACTTCAGAGACACTGCTCCTCATTGGGCTGTTGTCACCTTACTGCCCAGTCTTTGCCTGGGAGGCTCATGTTGAGCCTTAAGGAGGCTGAGATGGGCCCCAGGAGTTGCCCCATGTCTAGGCGATGGCGTTGTTCCCCTGGAGGCCATTGTTGGACCCTTTCCTGGGGTGTGGCTGGGTGAGCTGGCAGGTCCTGCATGGGCATCCTGCCAGGGTGACACTGAGTGGCTCCAGGAAGAGGGAAGTGAGAGGCTGAGTGCCATAGAGACCCTGGGGGGGACCTGTTCCACACCTGCAGGACACCAGGGAAGGTGGGGAGCCACTCCCCAGGGAAGCAAGACTAAGCTGGCGCAGGGGAGCAAGGACCTGGGAAGGTAGGACACGGTGGTCTCAAGGGGCCAGGGATGAGACGTGGGTTTTTCTTTCATTTCTTTTGTATAAATTCTTTTAACAAATTTTTTATTAGTTCATGTTTGCAATGAATCATGATTGCATTCATTTTGGGGTTCAAGATGGGTACATAACACATCTTAATTCCTTTACTGCCTCGCTGCACTCCACACCTCGCCCTTCCTTCATCCCCCCACTTGCAGGCTGGTCTCTGTTTTCTCCTGTCTGGCTTTTACTTGGTTCTTCACTTATACTTTGGGCTCCTCCTATAAGAGAAATCATGTAACACGTGAGCCCCCGTGTCTGATTTATTTCACTTGACATTGTGTCTCAGGGGGCCTCCATTTCCTACAGATAACTCAAGTTCATCCTTCTTTAGGGCAGAGTAGTACCCCACGGCGTGTGAGTGCATTTTCTTCACCCACTCATCTAATGATCGGCACATAGGCTGCTTCCAGGGTGTGACTACTATGAGCTATATCTCTGTAAACACAGATGTGTGCAGATCCCGTAATGTGTTTTCTTTAACTCTTTGAGGAAGATTCCTGGGGGGGCATAATGGGGTCAAGTGGAATTTCTACTTTTAGCTTTTTGAGGAATCTCTATACTGATTTCCAGAGAGATTGTATGAGTTTACTAGTGTACAAATAATAACCAGCACTTATTATTATTTAATTTCTTGATGATGGCTGTTTTTCTGGGGCTAGGATGGAATCTCAGTGTCGCTGAAGGGCTAGCAAGTGCCTGCCCACCTTAACAGAAGCTCAGGCTCCTTTTGCTGCCCCATGGGAATGGGGCTCCCCAAGGAGAGCTGTGCCTGCCCCCCACGGAGCTGGCCTGGAGGGTGCCCCATGTGAGGCACGTGTGAGAAAGATGTGCTCAGATGCCTCAAGCAGGGCACAGCGCAGAGTGGGAAATGAGGGACAGCTAGCAGCAGCCGGGGCCCCAGAGGCCTGGGCATAGCTCTGTCACAGAACCACATGCAGCTCCACTGGAATAGGAGCACAAGCCAGCATCAGAGGGGGTCCCCAAGCACAGTCACACCAGTGTCCCCATGTTGTGCAGAGGGATTTGGGTGGCGGCAGCAGTGGCCAGAGCATCAGCTGTATCCATGGACGATGGGATAGGAAATCCAGGGACAGTGCTGGAACACCCACCTTCACCTGTCCTTGCCCCCAATCAGGCAAAAGTCACACCAGTCATAATTCCTGTTTTCAGTAGCCAGGGACAGAGGACAAGAGTCAAGGGATTTTCCTCCACCTCAACCAGCTTCAGGATTTCTGCTTTCAACAGGAATTAGCTGTGAACACACCACAGAGGTGTTTCCCAGAGACAGCTGCCCCAGATTACCAGATGCCAGAAATATAGGGTTGTGCGGACTAGCTGCTGAGAGGTGTGGGTAAGATCACACCACAGGTCGGAAGAGGAGATGGTGTGATGCCAGCCATGCCCTGGGCAGGCCTCACATCCTTGGACGTCTGGGATTCTTCCAAGACTGGGTGGGGAAACTTCTGTCTAGGGCCTGGCCTGGCTTGTCATAACCTTGGAAGGGAATCCTACACCCCCTGGTGGATGCCTTTGGACATGTCTGTGGGCAGTGCCCACACAGGCAACTCAGGAAGGGCTAGAGGCTTCGGAGAGATGTTAAGACCATCCACAACATGGCTCCTGGCCCAAAGACAGAGAACTGGAGGCTAAGAGGAGACGCAGATTCCATGGTTGCCGAGCCACCAAGGACAGAGCGGTGATAAAGGTCCCTGGCCAGCCGCACACAGCACAGCACACCAAGGATAACAAGCACCACGAAGCCTTTGGTCCTCCCATCTCCTGCTGGCTTTAACTGGAAAGATCTTCACTACACTGGGATGGAGTGTGTGTGTGTGTGTGTGTGTGTGTGCGCGCGCGCGCGCGCAGGAGCGTGCTCACCTCTGGTGCTGGGGGTGGAACCCAAAGCCCTCCTGCGGGCGGTCAAGCACCCACCGCTGGGCTGCACTCCAGCCCCTCACCTCTTTCCAGCTCCTGCATGTGGGCGGCAACAGCCTGGAGGGTGTGGGAAACAGAAGAAACCATCATATCTAATTAGCTGTCAAACGTCCAGCTTCACTGGGCTTTTTACATTCCAAAAACTTTCCCCATTGTTTGCTTATTGTCACAGGACTAGAGATTGAACCCTGTGCCTCCGCACTGAGTTACAGCCCCAGGCAGTCCATATTTGACTGGCCCAAGGCTGAGTGGAACAGGGCAGAGAGCATCCAGTTCATGGCGGCGGAACAGCAACAAGCGCAACAGAGGCAATGTAACAACCAGGGGAGCAGAGAGCAATAGCATGAGTCTATCTCTCTGTCTCTATATTACATTCAGGCTCTCTGCCTCAGCCTATCCACCTAAAGTCACACCCATAATCCCAGAAGTACTCAGACCCATAATCTCATCAGTACTAAAACACATAATCCCAGTGGCTCATGACTCAAGTCTCAAACTCTAGAAGTTCCTGCCTCATTATTGTATGAGGCTTTGGGGAGCAATTAGACATAAACTATAACACCGGCATTCTTCTTCCATGAATTCTGAGGATTCCCAACTGTGTTAGACACTTTGGCCCCAGTGGAGACCATCCTGGAGCTGATGATGCTGACGACTTATCTGTGGAGCTGGAGAGAGCAAACCAAGTTTGCATGACAGAGTAGGAGCAGCAACGGCAGCAGGTCTCCACTGGGTCCAGGAGGTCAGGCAGCCTCAGGATGTGGAGCTCCATGTCTTTACAGAGATTAGTTGCTGAACTTGACCCTGAGGAGTCCATACCGTTGTGAGACAGATGGGAGCCCATATATTGTTTTAAAGGCTTTTTTTTTCTCCCCAGGAATATGTTCTAAATAAAAAAAATCTGTTGTTGGACTTTCCATAGGGTTCTTTGAGGAAAACAAGGAGCCCGGCCATCGATAATTTCAGCTCCAGTGCAGGAAGAATCTTAGTAATCTTCATATGGCCCTTCTTCTTCCTTTTTTTTTTTTTTTTTTTCCTGTATTTAGGACAGGGTCTACAGGGTGTTCAGGGTCTCACAGTGATCCTCCTGTTTTCAGCCTCCCAAATGCTGGAGTTACAGGCACATGCCACCGTGCCCAGTCTTAATCGCTGTCTCAGTGCACCCTGCGGGGCCGGGCCAGCATGACACAACAGGGATCAAACTCAGGCCACTGAGCTCTGCCTAAGCAGGCACTTCAGTTCGCTGAGCTATCAGGCCAGCCCATGGCTGCTTCTTGAAGTGAGCGCCATGAAAGGGCAAGCAGAGGCATAAAGAGGACCATAGTGGCGCACCTCTTCTGTGCCCAAGCTGAGACAGTTCACTTGGCACTTTTCGCACCAGGGGAGGAGGTAGTGCATAAATCCACTGAGGACCAGAGCACATCATGGGCTGGCAGTGTGTCCTAGCTTTGGGACTTCAGCACCTATGTGGGCACACACACACACACGTGTGTCAGGGCTTCAGGGGCTTGTGTCCCAGACTGGCCCAACAGGTGTTTGCAGGGTGACTCCCATCCTTTGCAGCCACCCAGAAATGCAGCAACCATCCTATCCGCTTGCACTCAGCTGCCTGCACCTTGATGCCGTGCATGCTGAGGAGCAAGCGTGGGGGCTTTACAGAGCTCACCCTCCTGCAGATGCCTGCTTAGCACATGCTGCAAAGCCAGACTGGACTGGAGGATAGCGAGGCCCACAGGTGGGAGGGACTGCATCCTCCGAGGACTCAGCAATATCCCAGGTGGCCAGAGCTGCCCTGTTGGGAAAACGCGCACCCAGCACACACTGTCCGCTTTTGCGCCCCTTGCCATTACTCCAGCATGCAAGGGAAGACTTGGGAGCGTAGAGCACACACTGGCCTCACCTGGGGAGGTCATCTGCTTTCCACAGTAAGTGCTGGGACTGACTGTATCGCATAACCTACGTCCATGTCTGGCGACACCTGGCCATGAAGGGGCCCACTGGCTCTGCCGTTGGCCTCTCCTCAAGCAGAGAAATGGTCAGTGGTTTATGCATGGTGCTCTCGATACAGCCTCAAGCCCAGCCCAGGAGCCCAGTGTCAGGACACCTGCAGGCCTGCTGGCCCGAAGGACAGTGGTGGCCTGGGGTGCGCTGGTTCCACAGGGGCCCCTGGCACCACTGCACACTGTCCTCTGCAGTGCGTCCTCCAGGATGAAGCTCTGGGCACACAAGGGGCAAGCTGTGGGTGTGGGCTCGCTGAGGTGTGGCTTTCTCCTGCAGGACACAGTGGTGCACTGCTCAGCAAGGGAGCCAAGCCCAAGGGCGAGAGATGACGGCCTGGCTTGTCTGGGTGCGGTGTGTGGGAAGCCAGGCCTCCCTGCCCTGGATGAAGAACCCACCCAGCACCCAGCACCCAGCAGGCCCGGAAGGAGGTAGAGAAGGCCAGGAAACCTGTGCTCTAGCCACATCCGTCCTTTCCCTCCACCAAAGCAGGATAGGGTGGGAGAGGGAACACCACCCAGGATTACTGGAAGTCATTTGTGATCTGGCAAAATAAAAATATGGCTCAACTTTTCTTTGGATGAGTCTAAAAGATCAATTCCATTTAAAAATATATTTCAATCTACTCATCTTGGTATCAGTGTAGACTGCTGATAAAAAGTGGCGAATAGCTTCACTCTGGAATCATAGTAGAAACAGTATGCAAATTCTATGCATGTGACTGTTGTGCATGTGTGTGTGTGCGCACCTTGCCCACAGAGACACTTCTGGAAGAGATCATAGTGGATGTGTTAATCCACATTTCTATAGCCCCATGTTCTTTGTGACTCCTGTTCTCAGGAGTCACAAGGATGAACCTGTAGCGGTTATACACAGCTCAGGGCCGGTCTAAGTGGTGCTAACCACCCACGTATGGAAAAGCAGCAGCCTGTTCAGGCACAAGGTCAGGGCAGGAAAACGAGGCCCTGCAGCCCACTTGCCCTTTACTTGTCCCTGCTTCTTGGTTAACATCTGTGTCCTGGCTTGGCCTCACAGACATAGAGGCCCCTTCAGGTCAGTGTTTGCCCCAGCTGCCACTGGCCCTGAAATATTCAAAGGGACAGAGATATTAGACTTACTTTTTCCTTCTTCAAGAGGTAGAGACTGGAAGAAAGTTTCTCTTTTTCTTTTGTGGGGCTGGGGATGGAACTCGGGGCCTCTCTTGTGCCAGGCACAGGCTCTCCCACTGAGCGCCATGCCCACCTGGACACATGCTTGCACTCAGAAAACCCGCGTGACCCCAGGATCAAGTCTGGCCTGGGGCTCACAGTGATCTGAGAAGGTGGCACAGGACCCAGTGAAACAGGAGCTTTCCTGTGAAACAGGCGAGGGGGCTGGTTTTCATGTTCCTCCTGGTGTGACAGCAGCTTCTGGTAAGGGGGCTGGAGTATGTTTCATGGTTTTATGTTTGAGTCAGTCAGGTACAATTTTACTTTTTGAAGGGCTTGAGGAAATTCAAAGCCATATAGTTTTGTTTTTTTTTTTAATTTCACATGCGTTATAGATCAAAAGCATCTTTGTGGAAAAAAATATCTCAATGATTTGAGACAATATAATTCTTGCAGCTTTTTTCAAAATAGATCCAGAGACTTAAGCAAAGGCCACCTAGGCCTCTTCAGTGTGTGCCGAAACTGATAAGACTATCACCATTATTTTGCCAAGACACAGGATTCTTACAACCTCTTTATTGTGGATGAACGATCTGGAATAAGTGTTGTTTTATTAAGGGGGGGAAACGTCTTGCATCAGACAGGCAGAAACGCTTTCCAGATACCCCATGATTCATCTGCCAGCAAATTTATGAATGTCTGTTCTGTGATATGTATTACATTTCTGGCTAAAAAATGTTAACATTTTAAAGTGGAAAAAGTAATCAAAATTAATGGTGGCCTTACACAGTGATGTAGACTTTCAAAAGGGGAAAGCTATGTCCATTTCTAAGTTATGAAGAATTTATAGAAAAGCTATGTTATTTTGAAACAATCCCTGTAGTGATATAAAACTGAAGCTCCACACTTCTAGGGGTAAGTTAGAATCCTTTAGATTCACTGGCATGATACTTCAGTGTCCCCCAGTAAGTGTTCCTGGTGGCACCACGGCCACTGCCCAGATGCTTCTATGGGACTCATGGTCCAAGATATTTGGAAAAGCTGAGCATACTTTCCTGACACAGAGAATCATGCATTGCAGGGCTGTATTAAATGCTGGCTACCAAGATGTCTCTTAATGGAGATGCGCTGTGCACCAGCAGCTGCTGTCTCTTGCAGGACACCATGGGACACTGGAGGGAGCACTGAGAACCGGGTGGGTGGCCAGGAAGTCAGGTGCTGATACCTGTTCTGCTTCTTGCTGGCTTGCAGCTCTCAGGCAGCTTCTTCCCCAGTGCTTTCCTGTTTCCCTGTTATCTCACTTACTTTCCTCTCGTTGCTGGGTTAAATGCCCAACACTCAAAAGAAAGGAAGGAAAGGTTTACCTAGGTCACAGTTACTGGAGGTTTAAGTCCATACTCGACTGGTTCTAAGGCAGAGAGGCACATGGCAGAGGGCAGCAGTTCATGGAGGCAGAAGACAGAAAAACAGCAAGAGCAAAACAGCAACAGCAGCTACAGAGAGCAAGTCTGTCTCTCTGTTGCTCTTATGTTACATTCAGGCTACCTGCCCCTGGCTGGATATAGCGCTCACACCCATAATCCCAGAAGTACTCAGACCCATAATCCCAGTTTGGGATCATGAATTAATCATAAACTCTAGAAGTCCACCCTATGACTTACACAAGGCTTTAGGGGACAACTAGACACAAACCATAACACCCAGGTACCACAGAAGTAAAGACGTGCCACCCTCGGGTGTAGGTACAATTATTCCCATCTCCATTCTCTGCTAACTATGAAAGTGTGAGACATCCCTCCTCACAGACTCCAGCCTTGGCCACAGAGCAAGGAGCAAATACGCTGGGTCCTGGGGCTTCAATTGTGATAGGCCCACATTCCAAAAAGCCTCTGACCCCCCTTAGTTGTCCCTTTCAGTGTCTCCATCCATGCCAGTCTCCTGGCTGTGAGGATGGCCTGCTCCCTCCCCATGCAGGGGCGAGCCAGCAGCCGGTGCTGTGGATGTGGTAGAACCTGCTCACTTTGGAGCCTGATGGGTGATTAGGCACCCGGGAAGCCCGAGGGGCTGGGGCCCACTGTCCAGGAAGAAATACTACCAGGAGCCCCAAGGGGTGTACAAAGACTGGAATAGGCAGAGACATAACTGAAGATGGGTCATGCTGTGACTGGCATGGAGCGGCCAGAACAACGGGCTTGGTGATGATAACACTGGCCTTTTAAAGACCGCCCTGTAAGCCAGGTGCCATGGCACCTGCACAGAGTCACAGCTACTTGGGAGGCTGAAGCAAGAGGAGGACTTGAGTCCAGGAGTTCAAGACCAGTCTGGCAACATAGTGAGACCTTATCTCAGAGGGTAGGCTAGGCTGGGGGGTGTTACTGGAGATCAAACTCAGAGCCCTGTGCATGCAAGGCAAGAGCTCTACCACTGCGTCAAATTCTAACTCTAGCCCCATCTTTTAACAGGAGGTTTAGAGGGAGGGGAAAGCAAGGGAGAGAGAGGGAAATCTGCCCTTTCTATCTGTTGTAATAGACAGTGCTAATGCCTGGGCACTTGGGCAATACTCCCTGAAGGGCTGTGTATAACACCATGGCCTAGGGAACCACCTGTGCCCATCAGAGGGGGCTTAGGAACACAGGGCTGGGGCATCTCAGACCTCTCAGAAGAGCATGGTGCAGGCTTGAAAGGTGCCTTCAGAGAGACTCCTGAACTCTGCAGCAGGGCCTGTTGGCAGATTCATTTCTTCCTAATGCTGCAGAGCTGTCTACACTGTTTCATGCAGTGCAGGCTGAGGAACTGAAGAGGATTTAAATGTTTTTTATCTTTATGCTCTGGACACTTAACACCAAACAAGTATTTTCTTAAAAATAAAAAGATACTTCCATTTCAGACCAAAAATTATCCTATTTTGCTCAAGCAATGGCTTTCATTGCTTACAAATGACTCTGTGACTTCCTGCCTCATGACAAGCAAGAGGTCCATCTACTTTGATTTTTGATGGAGATCACTACAAAGCGGCTTTTCGGTTTTTTTTGTGTATTTACTACAAGGTCTATAGTGTCTCACTACACAGATCAGACTCATAGTGATCTTCCTGTTTTCAGCCTCCCAAGCACTGGGATTACAGGCCCACGCTACCATGCCCAGGCTCAGTCACTGTCTCAGTGCACCCCGAGGTCAGGGCCAGCCCGGCAGGCTGGGGATTAAACCTCCAGTCCCTGCATCTGCCTAAGCAGGGGCTTTAATCCACTGAGCTATCTGGCCATCCCTACAGCAGGATTTAATATTAATCAATGGGCTTGTCATGTTTACTTGTGAGTTTTCCAAGGCTGAGGGCAATAGGCTCATAGTAAGTGAAGCTCTGTGAGTCAGTGGTCCTGATTCAAAGGACAAGACCAGGCCACACAGCTAAGAACACCTGGCTCCAATCTCAGTTAACTAGATAAAGACTTCAACTGCAGGAATCTCACTCCGGGGTGGAGGCCTTCCTGGAGATAACATAGTTCTCCTAAAGTAGCATAATGTCTTACTTAGACTTTGGTTCTGAGAATGAAATAAACATGGGCTGTCCAGAGAGGATCTTTGTCTCATCCTTAAGAGAATTTTGAATTTTGTGAAAAGTTTTTGATCCTCTTGGAGTCTCAGAGTCATTCCATTTGTCTCACTTTTTTTTTACAGTACCAGGGATAGAACTCAGGACCTGTGCTTGCCACGCAGGCACTTATTCTACTGAGCTATCTCCCTGGCCCTGTCTCACTTAATTTAAGCCTTTGCAATGCACTTGTTTGGAAGATTGTGGGCCTGATCAGTCCGCAATAACTGAGGGATAGTATTAACACAACAAACTTTCCTGGCACTACAGGGGTGAATACCATGCCTCGGGAATCTGTGATGCCCTACAACTAACTTCTTGGGAGAAACCTTCCACCTTGATGCGGGACTTGTCCCTGAGGGCTGCTGTAGAAAATTCAGGACAAAACGGCTGGATGTCTTGAGCGGCGACTGTGCAGTCCCGTAAATACGGAGTTTAAATCCCACACTCAGCACTTCCTAGTGCAGTGGGCCTCTGTTTACTCAGATGACACAGATGGAACCCCAGGACCACCTGGACCACCGCAGTGGGAACTCATGGGATGCTGTGCACTGTGCCCACAGGAGACACGTGCACGGGAGGCATCCCTCCATGGCTTCTTTTTCTGAGTTTCACAGCCTGCATCTCCTGTTCAGTGCACTTTGTTCCTCTGCCTCCTCTTTATGCTCAGGCCCACAGTCAGCCCTGCGGGAGGGCCATTCACCCCCAGTGACCTGTACTGTGAGTTTTTGCTGGGATTTTAATGTCCCCTCCAAAACTAGGGTTGGAATTTAATAGCCTTTTAATTATAAGGTCCCTATAATTTCATCTACTCTGGAGGATGAGGCAGGAAGATGGTAAGTTTGAGCCTAGGCGGGGCAATTTACATAATAGAAGTGAGACTTTCAGAGGTGATGAGATATGTAGGGCACAGGAACAGACTAATGTGATTATCTTGGGAGTTGACTGGTTATCACAGGAGTGGGTTCCTGACAAGAATGAATTCAACCTCATCAGCTCTCTCCACGTGTACCCTGGCACCTGATGCCCTCCACTATGCTCTGGCACAGCCCGAAGGTCCTTGCCTCCTTGCTATGGGACTTCCCAGCCTTCAGAACCATAAGAAATAAACTTATTTTCTTCATAAACTTCCCAGATCATGTTATTTAGTTACAGAAATGGGAAAAAGATTAAGATAAGTCTCACCCACATCTAGTGGGACAATAGTCAGGTGAGATTCTGGGTTACAAACTTTGGGGTCAATGTCAAACAAAGTTACCAATGTGGCACTACTGGGATGAAACCAGTATTCTCTGCTTATGGGAAAGGTACATATTTTGGGGAATAAGTACACTGAATGAATGTCAGTATGCCACCCAGAATTTATGCTGGGACCTAATCCCTACTTTGATCATCCTCAGAGGTGACAAGGATGAGTGTCCTTGTACCTGAGGCCCAGGGAGCCGTGCTCTTTCCATTAGGTGAAGGCACAGAGATGCCTCCTATGGGTGTCATGCCCTCCCCAGACACCAGACCTGCTGCCACCTGGCCCTTGGGCTCCCTGACCTGCAGGGCCCTGAAAAGTATGTGAACACTATTCTGTTCTAAATTATTCAGTCCCTGGAATTCTACAACAACAGGGTAAACTAGCAACCCTCCACAGGGAGAACCTGTGTGTCACTGTTGCTTAGCAGGGTGGCCTGACCAAGCTCAGAACAGGAGGCACTCTGTAGTGGATTTCTAATACACCTAGCTAAATTAAACTAGCATGGTACTGGGTGTGGGAGGCCCACCTGAGGGTTGCTGCCAGCAGCATAAAAGGCAGAACAGGAGAAGCTGCAGGAATGATGTTAAGGATGGTTTTGTTTTGTTATAGTTAGTACAGGGTCCACAAGGTCTCGCTACACAGATCAGACTTGTAGTGATTTTCCTGCTTTCAACCTCCCAAGCACCAGGATTGCAGGCACACACCAGCAAGCCCAGTCTCAGCCGCTCTCTCAGCATGGCCCTGAGGGTGGGGCCAGCATGGCATGCTGGGGATTGAACCCTCTTCCCCCTGTGTCTGCCTAAGCAGGTGCTTTAGTCTGCTGAGCTATCCGGCCAGCCCTTAGGGATGTTGTTTGGAAAAGCTGTTGGAGCTGCTGGAAGCTGCTGATTCTCTTGGGCTGTGCTGCTGGAGGCCCTTGTCATGCTGGCTTTCCCAGTGAACTTTAGAGGAGCTTTGGTCCTCATGTTGAGCATCACTTCCCGGCTTCTAACGGGAAGATGGTGCACTGCTCAGCCTCATGGAGAAGACTGTCATAATAGTCTTCCTGATGGGAACTCAACTTTTCTCATCACTGCAGTAGTTTGAGACCTCACTGTGGCTGAGGACGGTTGTGGTACTTTTGGGGAAGCTCTGGTGTTTACCCTGAGTGTTGCTTCCTAGCTCCAGTTCAGATCCCTCAGCTTATGAGCACAGATCCTTCATCCTGCTTACATAGTCTTCCTAGCTTCCACCACTGAACTTTGGGCCCTTCCAGCAGAGATCCGTGAAGTGGATCTGCATGAGACTTGCTGTGGACTCTAGGCCTCCAGTTGGGCTTGTGGAAGGCATTGTTATGAGCTCTAGGTTTTCATCTGGATTCACACAGCATATTAGGATTGAGACCCTCAGCTGAAATCTTTAGAATTTAGTGTGTGAATAGATTTCCTGAACTTATTATATATGATTCTTGGGTGATTCCTTATAAGCTAATATAAAATGTGTCCTGTACTATATATATTGTTCTTCTTGCAAAAACTCCAAACCATGACACCTCATTTCTGGGAAAAAGACACTTTCTATGATGTGATTCTTTCTGTTGTCTTAACAATGGCATTGGGATCCAACGGCATTTGTTTTTATTAAATGGAAATGACAATAAACACAAGCTGTTTCCTCAACAAGGTAAAGGAGGACCTCTAGGCACCAGCTGTGTCACTCAGTGCATCCATGTGTGGCTATGGATGGAAGTGGCCCCAGTTTCAGGCCCCCTAAGTGGGGAGGGAAACCAACTTCTGAAGGCCCCATCGGCCCTGGCCATCCAGGTGCCTCATGTGGGACAGCACCTCCTTGCCCCTCAGTCACTCTCTTTCTCAAATGCAGATTATTTGGCTTTGCTAGAACAGGATCTAAGTCAGCAGGAGGACTGGCAAACAAAGTGATGGAGACATGCTGTCCAGACCACGTGATCCACCACCTAAGCTCTGCGCTTGGGGGACACTCCACACTGTGTTCCACATGAGGCTGGAGGGGGGCTCTTTTCTGTGGAGTCTGTGGATTGAGGAGCTGTGTTTGGGAAGAAGGTGGTCAGCTCCCACAAAAACAAGCTATGATGACCTCTGGGCTACAGACTGCCATGTAGTCCCATCAGATCCTGAGCTGGCCAGGGAATCATGCATCTGGCTCTGTCCTACAGAGAAAACATTTATTTATACAACCAAAACAAAAGAGTGACATTGGAATATCTTAATACATCATGGGAATGTAGAGGTAGCCTAGGGGAGGCAAAGTTTTGGAAAGCAGTGTGTCTCAGCATTGAAAGAAATAAGGTAATAAAAAAGAATAAGAGATGGGCGTGTTCTAGAAAGGCAAAGCAGAAGACACTCTGTGCCATCAACAAGGACAATAATAAGCTAGCCGTAGTGGCTCATGCATGTGATCCCAACACTCCGAAGGCTGAGGCAGGAGGATTGCCACAAGCTCGATGCCAGCCTGGTTTGCTTAGTGAATTCAAGGCCAGTCCTGCAATACATAGTGAGACTCTAAGAAAAAAAAAAAAAAGATGATGTCAAAGTTCACCCAAATCACTGCTCAATGTTGTCCATGCAAAACATTCCTTTTGTATAATTTTTAGAATGACAAATTTCCTTGTATTAGGAAGAGATGAAAACAGTATATGTTCTAATTTCAAGGACAAAACAATGTTTTGGATGGATGCTTCACTGTATTCAATTACTAGAAGTGTCTGTTTCTCATAAAATAAGGTAATCATCTTGGGGAAGTCACTTTATAACAAGGATTTCAATTTTCTCCCCATGTATAGCAGACCATCTTTAACCAAGTAAGAAGTTGAATCAGCTTTTCACGAGTGTATGTTAAGTTAGCCACCATTGACCCTCTTGGAACAAGGCAGAGTATAATAAATAATGTATATTTTAAAGTTCAATCTGGAAACTATCATGGAAAGGCAGCCAGGTAGGACGCAGGCTACCATGGTGACCACCAGAGAACCCAGCAGTGCCGCATCTGTGATGCATTTGGAGAGTGGTATGCAGAGCTTATGAAGAGTTAAGATGCACACACCCAAGCTACCACTGGGGGCCAGTCTTTGGGAGTGCTGGCTATAGCTCTTTGGTTTCTGTTCAGGTCAGTGGGCCCTAGAAAAGCCCAAAGTCAAAGTGTGGCTATCAGCGATTCAGGGATGTAACCATGTGGGAGTCCACAACAGGCAAATCCATTTTCTCCCAGCGAGGTCATTCTCTGCCTTGGCCCATCAGAGCCCTGCAGTGTGACCGTCTTCCTGCGGAACAAGTACAACTCTGCTTGGCCATGGCCTTATGGGCCTGACTATTGGAAAGTCACTAAGACCAACCCAACTCTGCCTCCAGTGCCAGCATTGCAATGTGGCAAGGCCACGCCCTGGGTGGATGGGAGAGGCACGGGGACTGGCTTAGCCACAAGACAGAATGAAGCATGAAATAAACCATGTGATTTTTCAGCCAGAGCCTGAAGTTGGAAAAGCAGCCATTGATGAGGGATTATAACACTGATCAGCACGGAAAGGGGCCAGGTTTGTCCTCATCAATGAATGACATTCAGCAGAAGGAAACAACGGAAGCAGCCATGTGGGATTTTGCACAGATAAAATGTAGTGAGTTTTCATTCATTCAACTCATGCTTTCCTTCCCAAAGACTCCACCCTACGCCTGTCCAACAGGAAGATGCTGGAGAGCACACCAGGCGTGTTTCACAGAGATGAAGGAAGCCGGCAAGTTAGTATGCTGAGGCTTGTAAGAAATCCAGGGAGCATTAATGAAAAACTGGTTGCTTTTGGTGTGGATTTGCTCCCCTGTCTTCTGAGCTGAAAACACTAATAAAGAAAAATAACGCAGCCTGAATGTATCAACCATGTGACCCCAGTTCTAAAGGTGCTCGTCAAGAAACCCCGGGGAACTGTCAAAAATAAATAAAAATCTTGGGGGAAATCAGCTAAAGAGAAAGTTACTGAGAGGGCGGAATATGGTCAGAACTTTCTACATGGCAGTCAGGAATGTGAGGCTGACAGAGGCAGTGAATTCTGAGAGCGGAACTTCCTATTTAAATAGCAAAGTGAAAGGTGTTTTAAATAGAGAAAAGTTATATTTCATCAAGTTACACCTTTTGGGCTGTGTTACCTAAATATTGAGTAGAGACAATGTGTCACTTTCCTTCACTTTGACAGGTAGAAAGAATAGAAGGCCCCAGGGTCTTTCTTTTGGTGTTCTGTAGAGATCTGGTTCTCTGGGTTCCTCTGCTGTGTACTGGGAAAACTTGGAATTTAGATTTTAATTATTTTTGCAGTGCTAGGGGGCCAACACATGACCTCATGCATGGTAGGCATCATTCTACCACTGAGCTACATCCTTTGCCTTGGGAGTTTAAATGTTATATTAACTTTATTCAAAAAGTGGTCAAGCTTGCTAGTTTAGTATTTGTTTAGCTTTGAATTTTTGCAGTTTTTAAAGATGAACATTAGCTGGGCAGTGTGTGTGTGTGTGTGTGTGTGTGTGTGTGTGTGTGTATGTGTGTGTGTGTACGTTTATTTATGTATTTATTTATTTAGTATTTAGTGCAGGGTCTACAGGATCTCACTATATAGATCGAACTCATATTGATCCTCCTGTTTTTAGCCTCCCAAGCACTGGGATTACAGGTATGTGCCACCATGCTTAGTCTCAATTGCCATCTCAGTGTGCCCCAGGGGCAGGGTCAGTACAACAGGCCCAGGGATCGAAGTCCAGCCCCTGCATCTGTCTAAGCAGGTGCTTCAGTCTGCTGAGCTATCTGGCTGGCCCTTGGGCAATTTATTTTTTTTTAATAAAGGTTTATTTTTTAAAATTTTTATTTTATTTAAACCTTATGTATTTATTTGTATTATGGCTGGCTCAGCCTGCCCTGGGGGTGGGGCTGGTGCAGCATGTGGTGCTGGGGATTGAACCGTGGTCCCTGTGGTTGCCTAAGTAGGCGCTTTAGACCTCTGCACCATCTCGCCAGCCCAGGAAATGTATGTTATAGAGGGCTTGATATACTTTTGGGGCAGATCTCAGAAGTGAGCAGTTTTCCTGGAAGAGGAGTTTTGAAGAAGTGGTACAAGGGAAACTTTCTGCAGCTTCCTAAAGAACTATTGCTCACAAGTAGTGTCTGTGAGGCTCAGGTGGGGAGGTCTTTAGATTGTGATATCAGGAATATTAAGAATAGCAATAGTGTTAACAAGTAATTGTAGTAGCAGTGTCCAGACATCAATTTCTAGATTCAAACTGTGTTATGGTTTATGTCTAGTTGTCCCCTCACAAGCCTCATGCAATCATGGGGCAGGGACTTCTAAAGTTTGAGACTTCACTCATGATTTACTGGGATTATGTGTTTTAGTATTGGTGGGATTATGGGTCTGAGTACTGCTGGAATTATGGGTGTGACCTAAAGCAGATAGGCTGAGGCTGAGCACTTGAATGTAATATAAGAGAGACAGACTGTCTGTTGTCTCTACTCCCCTGGTTGCTCAGTTGTCTCTGTCACCATTTTGTTGCTGCCCCTCTACCATGAACTGCTACTCTCTGCCATGTGCCAATCTGCCTTGAAGCCAGCCCAGGAACTGTGAGCTAAATAAGCCTTTCCTTTCTTCATTTTGGGTGTTGAGTATTTGTCCCAGCAATGAGAGAAGAGTAACTAAGATAGAATTAGGCTGAGACAGAGAACCTGAATGTAATATAAAGAGAGACAGAGAGACAAACTCTCCTGTTCCTCTGTTGCTCTCTGCTGCCCTGGTTGGTCAGTTGCCTCTGTTGCCATTTTGTTCCTGTCTTGCTGCCATGAAATGGATGCTCTCTGCCATGTGCCAGTCTGTCTTGGAGCTGGCCAAATATGAGCTGAAACTTCCAGTAACTGTGAGCTAAATAAGCCTTTCATATTTGTCCCAGCAACGAGAGAAGAGTAACTAAAACAAACTGTCCCAACACTTCTGAGATTAAAATAATCATCATTCATTACAGCATGTGATTTTGAGAATCATGAACTCAGGCAGGGCTTGTGTATTAGTCTATTTTATGCTACCATATGATAACTTTTAAAGGGGTTTATGTAGTTGTCAGTTTTGGAGGGTGAAGTTCCAAGATTAAGGGACCCCACTTGTAGTACCTCTGGGGAGAGTCCCTTGGCTTCATGGTAAGAGTGTGCATGGCAGGAAACGATCCCATGGCAAGACAGGAAGCCAGAGAGATGGAGTGGGGGCTGGTCTCATGAGAACCAACAGTCCTAGCAGAGATGCCAGACTTCTATGGAATGTAAATGATGGCAAGTGTTTTTGCGTTCCCCACCAAGGCCAGGATGATCTTAGAAACACACACCTGATTCCTTCCCTTCTCTGCCTAAATCCCCTGACTGGTCCCATGATCCTAAGAATGAAGTCATGACCCTGTCCCAAAACAAAGGCTGAGTGAGACTCACTTCTAGGCCAGTGTAGGCCAGCATCCGAACCTCTCTACTGCAGGAGATGCCCCTCCTTGCCTTAGCATCACCCCATCTGCCAGTACCACCAGCCTTCAGGCCTCTACTACAAGGACACTTACTCCAGGAAGATACCTGGATGCCCCTGATGAGGTTGCTCCCCTGGGACATGGGCCCTAGAAATCTAGCAGGAATAAGTCTCTGATCACACTTGAAATTCTGTTTTTGGCCTTATTGCTTCTTCACCAGTTGGCCAACCCAAGAAAACAAAACCACATTCCTAGTACCTAGGCTGGAACTTATACATATATTTCTTCAACAAAATAAATGAAGGAATAGCATATCCAGCCTATAACTGAAAAGACTGGGCTTGGTTGGTAAGAATAGGTTAACTGGAAATGAACTTGCTTCACCAGCATCCAGGCAGATGTTTTCTTCCTGTTCAGGAGAATCCCAACTCTGTTCAAGAGATAGATTCTAGTAGGGGAATCCCTGGCAGCTCTCACAGCCATTAGTCTAGTGGTGAAAATGTCACCTAGTTTGGCTCCCAAAGACATGGGGGGAGGGGGTGTACTGTTGCCTCTGGGGAGGTTCCCTTTTCTAACAAAAGGTGGCCATCAGTGCCAGCTTGCCTCAGTTTGCCTGGGAACCCTTCTTATTCGGGGATAACAGGGCCTGGCTGTCCACCTAAGTCTTCCATCCTCTTTCCTGTCTTCATCAGTTTCAGGAGGAAGATCTAAACTGTGAAGAACACCTAGGCAGAAAAAGAGCCCTTGGTGGCCTTGAGGAGCCTTGCAACGGCAAGCCTGGGATTTTCTCCTGTGGCTTTGTAGTGACAGCATGAATAGGTTGTCTATTGCTTCCAACACTCTTAGTTGAGTTTGCAGTCCTTGCAGCTGGAAACCAGACCTAATTGATGCAATCAATAAACTTCCAGGAAAAAAAAAAGTGCAGAAGACCACTGGAGAATAAACACTGCAGAAGCCACACACCTCTGCCTTCAGCAGGAACCCTGGAACCCGGCTCCAGCTGCTGCTCTGCCAGCATCTCGCTGTCCTCAGTGCTGCCCGGCGCACCCCTCTGTTCAAACATCGTCAGACAGAGAACTCCTGTGCTGAAAAAGATCAAGACAATTAAACCGTGAGTTTTACCTGCTGCAACAGGCAGAGCCATTATTTGGGCATTGTCACTAAACAAATAAACCCTCATCTCTCACTCTCGGCCATGTGCGCAGTATGCATAAAAAACAGTGTCACGTGCGTGATTCTGTCTTGTGGGTGTGCACATTTTTCATGCCCCAGTAGAGGTGTGTGTGGCTTGGCTGCATTCGGAAAGTCCCCACCCTTCCTTGTAAGCTTGGAGACAAAGGGGCGCTCTTCACTTGTCCCTCACTCCCCTGTCATCTGAAGCTTCCTGTGCACGGTGGGCGGCTTCACTGGAGACCTCCTCACTTCCCTTGCCTTCCCTTGCCTTCCCTTGCCTTCCCTTGCCTTCCCTTGCCTTCCCTT
>PVKN010009160.1:0-24088 GCA_004027915.1 Capromys pilorides
CAGATGCTACTAATTCAGAGATTTTGACTGCACTTTCTTCTATAGTAGCCTCTCCCGTATCTGTTTTGGGTGAGCTCGGGACCTGAGATTGCATTTTGCTTCTTGTCTGTATCATTCTGTGTAGCAGTGATCTCTGACTTTTGGTGAAAAAGTTTGGTGAAGTTATGCTATTAGCACCTACTAGAATTTGGGTCCGGATCTAACAAGTTTGATTTTGTCCAGATGTGCCTGGCTGGGTCTGGCTGCTGTGCTCAGCTTCTTCCTGGTGCAGCTTTTGGAGGAGAGCCCACTGTGCTCCTCTGGAAAGATGCTCAGCTCCTGAGTTAGCTGGTAGGGTCTGACCCCCAGCCTCTCTGCAGGGAACTTTGCTGCAGGGTTCCAGAGCAGATGCTGGAGTTGGGTTCTGGGTAAGGAAGAAGCTCTGGTGGTGGGAGGGTGCAGGCCTAGTGTTCCTACCTACGTGCTGCTGGGGGTGGGGGCTGAGTTCCTGTGGAAGTGCAGGGGACCACTGGCCAAGAGGTCCTACCTGTGCACCCGGTGGTCAGTCTTTTGGTCAGTTGGGTCTGCTGAGGGCAGGGGCTGAGTTGTGGTAGCAGGGCGGGAGCCTGAAGGCAGAGAAGCCCTACCTGTGCTCCCTCCGATTGGTTGGTCAGGGCTGCTGTGTGTGGGGCTGAGTTCCAGTGGGAGTGCGGGGGATGGGGGGCATGGTCTGAGAGGTCCTATCTGTGCATCCTCCGACTGGTCGGGGCTGTTGCACACCAAAGGTAGTAACTTTAGCCAACTGAGACAAATTTATTTTGTAGACTTTTTTAGCTTTGCAGCTTGCAGCAGATATCCCAAGGAAGAGACTTTCTTTTCTCCCCTAGGGGAGTGGCAGGAAGCTGTGACTCAGAATCTCTTTCTTGTGGCTGTAACAGGAGGCTGCTGCCAGCCAAGGGGCAGAGGAGTGAGAGGAATCGGAGATGAGCAGCACGCTTAATGGGAAAGGCAGTGTTTGCTCAGTGGGCTGTTACTGTGCCTTTAGCTCCATAGCAGAGGAAGGAGCTCTTGTGTTGAGGGAAAATGTGCCATTGGTTGTCCCTGGATCACACTTAGGCCTAAAGTGAGAAACCTGGAGGAAAAAGAGACTGTGGTTGCAAGTTGGGCGAGGAATGTGAGGAATGCAGGAAGGACAGGCAACAGGCAGGTGGCAGAAAGGAGGGGGAGGGGAGTGAGGTATCTCCCCAGCCCCTGCAAGTTGAGGTCAGAAAGTAGAGTAGCAACTGCAGCAGCAGCTGGCGGCCAGTGGGGGCAGCTGCAGCGGGGGTGGCAGCTCCAGTGGCAGCTCTGCAGGGCAGGGTGTAGGGGAATCTGATCTGACAGAGAAAAGGCTGGGTGGTTGTGGGTATGGGAAGAGGGACATGTCTTTAGAGTAAATGAAGGTTTTTAAGGGATCGCTGAGCATTTGCTGCTGCAGTAGCAGGAGTCGTAAGGAGTTAAAGCTTTTCCCTCAAAAAAAAAAAAAAAAAAGCTTTTCCTTCAGGGAATAGACTGTGGTTGTGGAGTTTATACTGTGGTCAAACCTACTGGCAGTAAACGGTTAACTTTTTTGGTTTTATGACCTCCTGGAGGCCAAGGGAGACAAAATTATGGTTGAGACAAAAATGGAGTGTCTTTTGGAGGCTGGGAATGAATATTTCCCATAGTGAATTTGAGCTGAGTTACAATTCAAGACTTGGGGGAATGTCATCATCTCCCCTCAAAATAATGAACAGAGGAGGTTTCCCAGGCCTGATCTGCCCAAGCATCACTAGGAGTCAGGAGACTGAGTCCTCAGGGACAGAAGTGGCTGCATTGCCTGAGAGTGTCTACCAAGGAAGGTGAACACAGTATATTTTGTTCCCTGGATGGAGAGAATCCTAGACATGGGCCCACAGTTTTGGGAAGCTGCTCACCTTTAACAGAACACAAGGGTAGTAACCCTCTGCCAAGGACTGTGGAGACAGCTTCCCTTCAACCTGGGACCAGAAATCTCCAGCTCACCTGGACTATATGAAGTGGGTCAGTGTTGGATGCAGGTTAGCAGCAGGAAATGGGCAGAGGAGATCCAGAAGAGGGAAGCTCAGTTGATAGGGAGGGGGCTCAGGATTGGGGGATTTGGCCTCCAGGGGCTTCACAAACTGCCTATCCCAGTCACATGGTTTTTCGACAGTGCAGTAAAGATACAGGAAAAACAGGGAGTGGATCGAGGGCAGATGGGTAAGATAGGTCCTCTGGCCTGAGACAAAGAAAGCTGAGGCTTTTATGGCCTTTTGCCTGTGGTGGAGTTTGAGGGGGATGTTGGGATACACCTGAGAAGCTGATTAGGAGGAGGAAAGGTGAAAAGAAATTACATCCTGGGCTGGGTTGGAGAAGAAGTGGGGAGGTGGTCTCTGGGAAGATAAGTTATTGTTTTCAGGGCTTCAGTCATATTAGATGACCACATAATTCAGCCAGTCATACTAGAGTCAGAATCTATCAAATGCAAGCTACTAAGGCAGCTGTAGCAGGACAATCAAATGTTCAAGGTCATCCTGGACAACAATGTAGTTGATACATTGTGTCAACTTGAGGAAGTTTGGCTGGATGGGCTCTGTCTGTTCTGGGCTGTGGGAGCCCCATCCAGCAGGATGCAGAGGGACTGTCCTGGGACATGATTGGTCCCACCCAGGGGTGTGATTGGTTCCACCATAGGGCCAGATGGGCCACCCCAGAGTGACCAGGACAAAAAGTATATAAAAAGGAGTTGAGGAAGACTTTGCGGTGGTCCTGCCCTGCTTCCTTGGAGAAGTCCTGGTTTATGGAGGAGCTTGATCTTCACAGCCACACCACTTTGGAACAGGTCCGATCTTCACAGTGAAGCATGGGCGCAGGACTTGGAAGACAGAGGCTTGATAGAACTGTAGTCATTTGCCTGGGAGCTAGCAAAATATGAACTGAAAACACTACAAACTGTGAGCTAAATAAACCTTTCCTTCATTTTGAGTGTGGAATATTTGTCCCAGCAATGAGTAAAAAGTAACTAAGACACCTTTATAATTTGCCTAAAACAAAAACAAAACAAAAAAGATGCCAGGGACTTAGCTCACTGGTACAATGCCTAGCTGGCAAGCATGAAGTTCTGAGTTCTGTTCTCAGTACCAAAACCAACAAAATGACCTAATGGATATTGTCATCTTTTTTTCCCCACAGTTTGGACATTTTGGCTCCTGCCAATCTCTCTGCTCTATGGAACTCATAGGCAACAAGGTGAATTAATAAGCAACAGGAAAACATTAAAAGAAAAAAAAACTGAATAGTTATCAGGTACTTTTTTCTCTATATCTTCTGCAATTTTATTCCACAGAAGGAATCAGCATTATCAATTTCTACTGCAAGGGTTCTCTGAGTTGTTCCTCTCCAACAAAACTGCATCAACTAAAGGCCATAACACATTTCTCCTATCCACAGAGCTTACCCCAGTGGGAATCTTTCCATATTTGGGGGGGGGGGAGGATTCAAACTCATGACCTTGCACTTGCCAGGTAGGCACTTGTGCCATGGAGCTATCTCCCCAGCCCCTTCCATATTTTCAAATAGAATGGGAAAAATCGACATCTTCATCATTTTAAAAAAAAATCAGACTGGGTATGGTGGCACACACCTACAACCCCAGCATTTGGGAGGCTGTAAATAGGATCACTATGAGTCTGAACTATGTAGTGAGACCCTGTACACCCTGTAGAACCTGTACTAAATTTAAAAAAAAAAAAAAAAAGAAAAAAGAAAAATTGGGGCCAGTGAACTGGCTCAGTGGTCTAAGGCACCTGCTTAGCAAAGCTTAGGCAACTACAGAGAGTGCGGTTTGATCCCCAGCACCACATGCTGTGCCAGTCCCATGCCTAGGTCAGGCTGAGCCAGTCATAAAATAAAATAAAATGAAAATTTAAAAAAAGAAAAATCATAGGACTTTCCTCTAGTAAGTTTTCTATACATCTGAAAGGATTAGAAAGTCTGAAATTTTTATTGCGTCTTTTACATTTACAGTTTTCTTCTACAGTATGAGTTCTTCCATGCTTCTGAAGGGCATGGAAATGAAGAAAGGAATGACCATATTCATGTTTTCCCTACTGTGAGTTCTGTCCTGTTTTGTTAGGAAACTCAGATAAAAGAAGTAATTTTTAGATTTCTTAATGGAGATTTCTCTACTATGAGTTATTTCATTCATTTTAAAGAAATAGGAGATTTTGAAGACTTTATACACTGTGGATATTCATACAGTTTTTACCATTATGAATCCTGTCATGTAACTGAAGGGAGTCGGAACAACCAAGAATTTTAATACATAGTTCTTATTTGTAGAGTTTTGCTCCGTTATGGAAACTTTCATGTATTTCAAAAGACACTGGTTAATGGAATGTTTTACTACATTTACTTTCATAGAGGTTCTCTACAGTATGAATTCTCTCATGTACTTAAGAGGGCCCTGAAGTGACTGAAGTCTTTATGGCACCCTTTTACGGTGTGTGTGTGCTTTTCCTCCAGTGTTAATTCTTTAATATATTTGAATGAAAAAAATGATAAATCTAGGCTTTAACACAGTGCTGGCATTCATAATGTTTTTCTCAAGTGTGTGTGCTTTCATATAGTAAAGTGGAAAATGGAAGAACTCAGCACAGTATGTTCATATGTTTGTTCCTTAGCATGAATCTTTTATTGTCTTTGGGGAAACTGGAATGAGTAAAGATTTTACCACTATTTGTACACTTACATGATTTACCTTCCTTCTACCGTGGGTCACTTCATGGAGTCTAAAGGACTCCATATTAACATATGCAAAGATGTTACCGCACTGCATACATTTGTTGTGCTATATGGCAGTGTAAATTCTCCCATGATGTTGAAGGGAAGTGGGACTGAAGGATTCTCACTCTGCTTACAGTTATATTGTTCTCCTCCAGTTTGACTCAGGTCATGTCTTTGAAGAGATAGGAACAAATGAAGACTTTACCACAATGTTTGAATTTACTCAGCTTTTCACTTTTATGAACTTTTTTCAGATGCTTGAATGTAGGTGGAACAACTGAAGTCTTTGCTACAGTGTTTGCACTCAGGTTTTTTTTTTTCTCCAGTATGCTTTTTGACTTTGAGGGTATTTTTTGCATGTGTGTGTGCAGAGTCTTACTATGAAGATCAGAGTCATAGTGATCCTCCTGATTTCTGCCACCCTAGTGCTATGATTACAGGTGTGCACCACCATGCTTGGACTCTATCACCAGCTCATCACACTTGGGGTCAGGACCAGTGCAGCATGTGGTGCCAGGGATCAAACCCTGACCTTCCACTTACCTAGGCAAGTGCTTAATCCCCACTGAGCTACATTGCCAGTCCTTGCTTTTTGACTTTGAAAGAATCTGAAAATGATGAATGCTGAAACACAATTTAAAAATTACTATTTTTAGTAATTTAGTAGGAGTCCCCTCCAGGTTCTCATCTCCATCCAACAAGTCACTATTTGTAATCCCAAAGATATGTTATTGAAATCCCATCAAGTTAATTCTAAGCTACCACTCCCAGTACAACACACAGCGAAAATAAAGGCACTAAAGCATGTTTATAATTACTGGGGAGCTAAGGGGCCCTAAGTCCAGCCATGAACATGGCTCTCACAAAGAGAGGGACCAGGGTCATACCCAGGTTTTATTCAGTGGGGCGGGGGAGTGGCTTAAGGAGGAATGACTGAGAATTGTGGGAAGGAGGTGACTACTATGAGCTGAGCTAGGAAAGTGGCCTACATTTACCTCTGCCATATGCAGAGAAAGTAATTTGCCTTATGCTGTTGAGATAGTATCTCATGTTTTGAGGATCTGGTGCTCAGCCAAAATAGAGACAATTGCTCTTCTTTCAAGAACAGCTGCTCAGGTGGTCCTCCACATAACTATATATTCCATGTCCTTGAAATAAACTAGGACAGAGGAGTTTACCAGATAGCTCAGTTATTTAAAGCACTACTTGGGCAAATACAATCATAGGACTGTGGTTCAATCACTAGCTCCACAAGCTGCACCAGACCTGCCCTTAAGGCTGCCTGAACTAGCCATAGAAAGAAAGAAAGAAAGAGGGAGGGAGGGAGGGAGAAAGAAAGAAAGAGAGAGGGAGGGAGAGAGGGAGGGAGGGAGAAAGAGAGAGGGAGGGAGAGAGGGAGGGAGGAAGGGGAGGGAAGGAAAAGGAAGGACGGAAGGACATCAAGCAAGCAGGACCTGACTGAGACTGGTAGAAAAGATCACAACAATTGCAGGAAAATAACTCCACCTGACTTCTAGTAAGGATGGGGGAAGGCAGCAGTACTAAGAGTCTGAGTCTTGCTTCGAGCACAGGACCTCCAACCTCATTCAGGCAGTAACAGATCACACTTCTGCTAGCTGGGAAACAAAGCAACGGGAAGGGCTTCCCAGAGTACATCCACAGGGCTTCACGACTTGCATTTGTTTATTTCAACTTTAATGTTCTGCCCCGATTTGAGTCAGTTATGAGCCTCATCTTATATTTAAGTGTTTTAATTGCTTTGTTTTGCTACACACACACACACACACACACACACACACACACACACAGAGCTTGGGACAGAATCCAGTGTCCCAATCATGGGACACTGGCCTGAAGACACAAAAGCAGTCACAGTCATAGCAGTGAAAAACAAATGCTTTTGCAAAACATAATTTTCTTTTTTTTTCAGTACCGGGGATTGAGCTCAGGACCCAGAGCTAGCCAGGCAAGTACTTTTTCTACTGAGCTATCTCCACCCGGCCCAAATATTGTGGGGTTTTGTTGTTGTTGCTTGTTTTTGGAACCGGGGGTTGAATTTAGGTCCTTGTGTTTTCCAGGCAGGCACTTATTCTACTGAGCTATCTCCCCAGGCCCTAATTTTCTATATAAAGTACATCTCTACTTCATTCAGCTGGTGGCCCAAAAACAATGAGGGCAAATCCATATTTACACATCAAATCACTTAAAATTCAACAGAGCAAGTGGCGTTTGGGGAAAAAAAAAATCCAACAATAAAACTTTCTATAAATCAAGATTATTTATTTGGTCTTTGAGTTTGGCTTTTCCTAAAGTGGACACATGGTGAACACACATCCCCACAATGAGGATATTCCAGTTTCCTCCCCTCAGCCCACAAATGTTTTTTTTTTTTTTCTTAGTGTGGACATGATACAGAGGCAGAAGTGACTGATACTTATGGAGCAGAACTTGGAGAATGGCACAGCTCAGAGAGCTCCCTACCTTTGTGTGAACAGAGCCCACCTCACACCATTATTCTACTTTTCCTTCTCTGCTGAGTTTCACACTCCTGCATCATTCCACAGAGGCTTGGCCTTCTCCAAGGGGTGGAGCAGTCAGATGTGGTAGGGCCCCAGCAGCTGACTAGGAGGCCAGCTACTCCAGTGTCTGCCGTTCCTTCCACAGGACTGGATACCATTGCACCAAGGGATTAATCACAGTGGTTAAACTACTCCCTGCACAGCATTTGCCAAGGAATGTATGACCTGTGCTGAGGGCCCTGAGGGACCAGAGCTTACACTTGGGGCAGGGTCTCTGCTGGGAATAGGGAGAAAGCCTTATTTAACAGTTTGGGACCTGTCTTCTAGTTAAATGTGTTTCCAAATTGGATACTGTAAGGATGAGACAAGGTAACCCAGTACCCTTTGCCAGTGCTTGAAAGGAGCCCTCAGGGGCCTCTCTTGGTGTCCAGGTCCTCTGGGCACTGAAACTATGTGACATTGGCTACTACCAGAAGATGCCCAAAAATGGGCTAAGAATATCTACTGTAGGATTCATTCTCCTAGGAATGAAGGTGCGGGTGCACTGTATGGTGGTTACACCTTGGGTTCCAACTCTGGGGTGCCTTCCAACCAGGTCTTTGCATGCTTGACTATTGAATCCCCATGGGTGCAGCCTCAGGACTGCCTAAGGCCATAGTAGGTAGCTCCAGAGCACATAGAAGTCACCCCAAGACTATGCCCCTCTTTACAGGTGTCCCAAGAAGCCCTGGCCTTCCCTAGGGGGATATTTGCTTTTATTCACTTTGCCTACAAAATCTGAAGGTTGTTCAGGTCACACAGGATGGAGATGGGATGGGGCCACTGCCACGGACACCAAGGACATCTGGTTCCCAAGCTGATATTCAGCAGAAATCCTGGGGAGCCTCACAGTGTGGGCCCAACAGAACCATGGAGATGAAGGCCTAACGGGCCTGGGTCTGGTCCAACTCCTCGCTTAGCAGATTATGTATCCTTAAGTTTCTTAACACCTCTCAGCCATTTCTATATCTGAGAAATAGTTTTTATTTCATTCTTAGATTTGGGAGAGAATTAAATGAATTGACACTTGGGAGGCTGAGGGTAAGAGGCCTGGCGAAGCCACCTAGCTTGGGGAGAGGTAAACCCTGACCTGGGTCTACAGGCAGAAAAGGAGGATGCCCAAGAAGACAGGAGATTGGACAGGGATGCAGAACTCTGCCTGTCTGAAGAATTAGAAGAGCTCTGTCCCCAGAGCTTGCAGGACTTATAAGCAGGCCACCAGGGACCCAGGCCACCAGCTCTCTTTGTAGCTCACGTCAGTGTCTCACACCCATGCTCCAAGTGGGCCTCAGGAGTCAGACTGGCCTGGGCTCCCACTTCAACACTCACTGACTCAGGAAATCATCTGTAAAATGCTATCATACCAGGGGTGGTCATTCACCCTGTAATCCAGCCCTTTGGGAGCCTGAGGCAGGAGGATCACAACATTCAAGTACAGCAGGGGCAATTTAGCAGGAACTTCCTTCCAGTTAAAATTTTAAAAAGCATAAAGGTTTTTAGGATGACCCTAGGCTCAATTTCAGTACCCAAAGTTAAAAAAAAAAAAAAAAAAAAAAAAAAAACCTCATAAGAACTACCTCTTTGATTTCAAGGATTAAAGAGTTCATAGTAACATGCTTAGAATGGTGCCTGGTGTGCAACAAACCCTGAAGTACCACTACTTGTTTGTCCAGGGTAAAATAGCTCCTCTGTGTAATTTTTATAACTATATACCTGTAGTGTCCTACATGTAAGTTACTATGACAAATTGCCACAAACTGAAAATAATGTTGCTGGCATCCCAAAACACTGCTCCCCTACGGGGTGTGCTGCCCGCTCCCTGTTGACACACAGAACCCTAGAGACTGCTCTTTGGGGGCTGGCTGCCTTCACTCCCCACTACAGGTGCAAGATCATCCTATCGTCGCTGGTTCTCCGTGCTGAATACTGACCCACAGCGTGAGGGCCTCACTTCTGTTCTGCTTTTCAGCCAACACAGCCTTCCGGATCCCATCCTCCTACACCCCTCAGGGAAGGTGCGGCCAGGGAAGGCTACAGCTTCTGCGGACCTGCTAGCGCTACCTTGTGAGCCTGTGGTGTCCTGACACAGCTGTACCCTCCCCAAGAAGGCTGCCTCCCCACCCTCAAGATGCACACTGCAAAGGCCAAGTCACTTAGGAAGTCACTGTGTGAACCGTTCTTGGCTGTGCAGTTCTGCAGTATTCTCACTACATACAGCTCCGCCGGGTCTGAGGCTGGAGGACCGTGCAGCCTCAGGCATAGGAGCTGTGTGAGCCGATGTCAGGTCAGCCAACTGGAGAGCATCCTAAGGGCAAGGGCTATAGCCTACGATGCTCCTCCTCTGCTCTGGGGCTGCAACAGGGCTGCAGGTGAGGACAGGCCAGAGGAAGGCAGCCAACAGGGCTGCAGGAGTCCATGGGGAGTGGATAGGTCCTGCCTGGCTCCATCTTGGGCCCAGGAGTCCCTCAAATGGCCTCAGGAATTATGCTTGGGTTTAGCGATAGTATAACCACCAAGGAATAAGCAAGCAGGCGCAATGGCACATGACTGTAATCCCAGTATATGCTCCGCAGGGTCTGCGCGAGCCCGGCGCCAGGCAGGCCGTGAGTCATATTCGCGCCTGGCTCGCAGTGCGGCCCCTTCCCGTAGTGCCGGCCCTGGACCTCCTCAGTGGGTTGTGGCGCCCCCTGGCCCTGTGCCTGGGGAGCTTCGCCCTCAGTCTGTGACTTCAGCCCTCCGCAGTCCCAGAACATCCCAGGGCCAGAGGTCCCTGCAAATAAGGACCAAGACTCCTGATTCCAAGTTCGCGGTGGTGTTCTCCAAGATCCACAGGGTGGGGAGGGCGACAAGCAGCAGGACAGCCCCACCGCGGAGGGTCACATGTGGCCTTGTGCTGGACCTTAGGGGTGAGGTGAGGGGACAGTGAGGGACATAGGGCGAGTGGGGAGTGGGTCATCGGGTCCCATGGGCCCTAACCCCACCCACGGGATGAAGCCTCACTAGAGAAGGGCTCCAGCAGCAAAGCACTGGGCACTGGGTTCAGGACCCACAAGGATCCTGAGCTGGGCACCAACTTGCTGCTGCTCAGACTCAACCTGGAGACCCGCCTGCAGTGCCAGAGGAACTCCTGCAGGTCCGCTAGGGGGGCAGTGTGACCCCCAGGGTGAGGCAGAGGTGACACAGGAGAGGGAACTCGGGGGAGCTGTAGACCAGGCCTGGGAGCATCACTCCTCTACTGGTGGGAGCAGAGGACAGGAGCCTAGGAGATGGCCCAGAGGACACCGAGGACCTGGCCTGGCTGCAGTGAGTAGATGCAGTTCAACTTTTAGTTTCCACTGGCCTTAAACTTGTAATGTAGCCCAGGCTGGCCTCCCTTAGCCTCTCCAGGACTAAGATTCCAGGTGCATGTCACCAGGCCTGGCCAGTGGCAGGTTTCATGGTAAATTTCTGTCTTCAAATTGTCCTTAAGTCATGTGGGTCCCTGCTAGAGTTGTGCTTTATTTTATTTTTGGCAGTCTTGAGCATCGAACCCAGCGCCTCTGCACTGAGCCATATCCCCAGGCCTTTTCATTTTATTTTGGGACAGGCTCTCACTAAATTATTGCCTAATGTGGACTCAAATTAAGAATCCTCCTTCCTCATCCTGTCATGTGCTGGGATGCCAGCTATATGCCTCCATAACCACTGGTCTGATCAGAGCCTTAGAAGTCCAGGCCCTCTCCTGAGCATAGCTCAATCCTGAGTCACGCTTGTGGGCAGGGCTTGGTGCCAGGCTCTGGGGCACAGGAAGTGGACTGTGTGCAGAGGAAGGAGGGAGGTCTTTGCCTTCTAGTAGAGAAGTGTGGCTGTGCCTCTGCAGCACGAGGCACCTGCTGCACTCCGCTGCCTTCCCGGGTGACCTCTACAAAGCCGAGCCAGGTTGAACAGAGTCTTAGCCAGGGCTCATCACACCCTGAGATGGACTTACCTGACCCAGTACCGCCCCTACTTGTGTCCATGGTCCCATGGAGGGGAGAACGTTCTTCCTCATCCCCGGCTTGGGACTTGTCCTGTGGTTTGGTTTCTTCCTTGGAATGAAGAAGAAATGAGTGCATGCCGTTCGTTCCAAACTCAGGTTCTTCTGGCCCTGCAGCCATCAGGCCAGCCATGCACCTGCAACACTTGTCACTCCAGCAGCCTCTGGCCCTGTTTCTCACTTCCTACAACAGGACGCCAGGATGCTTTGGCAGCCAGTAGATGGTTTCTCGATCTTGTTTGTTGAGATCTTCTTGTATTCACCAGTGTATTTAATGCCCACTATGCACTAAACATGGCTTATTAATTTTCTCTTTGGAGATAAAGTAGAGGAACTCTTGTTTCATCTGCAGATTATCACTTGGACTCATGCAAATTGTCAGTGCCTGGGGCAGGAAGAGGGTGGGTCTAATCTGGACAGAGCTGCTGGAGGGAAGCAAGCAGCACACATGGGACCCTCAGGGGGTCAGGAAGGCTGGAGCAGTCCAGGGGAAAAGGGTAAGTGCTCAACCAATAGCATTTCTGAAATTCAACTGCTCTCACATACTGTCTAGTATGTGCTTTATCCACACTTCCATACTAGTTGGCCAAGTGATGGGATTCTTAAAAAAAAAAAATCAATGTGAATTTTCTACAGCTTGTATGGATAGAGACCTCTTACAAAGAAAGGATATGCATTCACGCCTGACTTTCAGGGCTTGGGGAGAAAGATAGACTTGACCCCCAAGTGCAGGAGGCTCCGTGATCCTAATAGTCTTGTGACCCCAACACCCTTGAACAGGGTCCAGAAAGTGGGTAGGTGGATAATCTCCTGTGGGCAGAAGGCGAAGTATGCAGGGAATGTTTGGCTCAGTCTTTTATATGGAATGGGGATTGCGCTAAGGACGTTCACAATGAGCTACATCTCAGCCACATGTTTTATTATGAGACAGGGTCTGGCTGAGTCACAGAGTTGCCCAGGCTGGGTTCAAACTTATGATCCTCTTGCTTCACCCTTCCAGAGTGCTGGGGCTGCAGTGTGCACCGCCTGACGCTGCCACTTAACTGGTTCTTGAAAAGCAGGGGAAAGTGCTTCAGGGCAATAGGCATTTGACTGGGAGTCCCACCCTCCTTGGGGAGGATGTGCTCTTGGTCAGAGGGTGAGTATCCTGGGGGGATGAGGTTGGGAAGCCATATTGCCTCTCCTGGAAGCAGAAGGGTCTGTAAGGACCCAAGCTATACCCTAGCTGCTTTCTGCCTATGCTGTCACTGTACACACTTATTTAACTATTTGCATTTAAATTTCTCACCACATAGCTAAAAGTGCTTGTGAATTTTATGTATTTTAATATGCAAAAATAAGTATTTAGCAGAGCTGCTAAAGCATTACGGGCTCATTCAATGATGACCCCTTTCAGTGCCCCAACTTTCTCATCCTCTGTGGTGGACTCTGTGGGAAGGGCCTTTGTGGTGACTTCTCAGAGCTCTCTGGAGAGCAGTGCCAAGGCAATGAAGCTTTCTCTACGCTCTCATTTTAGATAGGAATTGTAAGTCATCCCCTGTATACTTTGTGAAATTCTCATCCAAGAATTCATCATGTAGCTGGGCCACCCGTCTTCCTATGAGGGAGGCACTAAAAGCTCTGTGACTATACCTGAGCCAGAGTTGCCTGTGAAACCCAGACACGGCCTCCTGAAAAACAGGAGAAAATGAAAAGAGCCGTCCTGAAAGGGAACTCATGAAGTTCCCCACTGCTGGGAATGGAGGCCTCTTTAGCAAGCCGTAGTCTACTGCATGGGTTTTCCTTTCTCACCTTTTCACTCGGGTTGGCCCCATGTGGTCTATGGGCCATGAGAGAGAAAGAAGAGTTTTGAGAAGGCAGTAAACTTCTCCAGAGTGCAAGATTGGCTTCATGTCCATCATGGTTGGAAAACTAGCGTGTGTATGTTCTAAAATCACCACGCTGGCTGTGCAAGAAGAAATAGCATTCTTTTTGTTTCCCTCTCTCTGAAGCCTTTTCTTCCCAGGCCAAACTGTTGTCCACAGCTAGTCATACCAGTTTGATAAGACAGAGGTCAGTAAATAGTGCAGTGCCATTTGCAAAGGACAAGAAGACACTCAAAGGTAAACCTATGAAAACAGAGAAAAATACCTCTCTTGCTAAGGTGACTCCCTACTCAGAGCATTCCATAGTGTGCAATACAGCAACTTCACCTAGGAAGGCCAAGTGATTGGTATCCAGTAAAAGGCTAAATAATGGCAAATACTTGCCCTCTGGGAAAGTCTCTGTTCAGACTTTGCATGCCTGCTTGGACCCCACACACCTTTTGGTCACGTTCAATCATTTTCATTTGCAGAACCAGCAACTCCCTGTCTAGCAAACAAAGAATTCATATGGAACCCCTAGAATGAATCATGAAATATCACAGAAGTGGAACCTGTTGTCCATCCATTCTCCTGGAAAAATAATGCCAGTCAATTACTTTTAGTGTAAGTATTTTTGCCAAAATCACTTGTGGCTAACCTCAATCGTTTTATAAATCAATATGTAAGTTAATTAACTTATGTAAATAATTAACAGGAAAAAAATGGACCAAAATTTTTCACCATTAGCGAATAAAAATAAGGAACCCTGATGCCAAGTGGCACCGAAGTGTCACCGCTATTCCCTTTGAGGAAGCTTCTGCAGGCAGTAGAAGGATAAGGACAAAGGCAGCCTAGAGGAGCTAAGGTGCCCATGTGGAACACTTGCTTAGACTTGATGCATAGGGTATAGGATAATGAATTGCAAAATATACGTATGACTTTTAAAAAGAGTGACATCCATCACATATTGAAAAGAAGCTATTGTGGCCATCGAGATAGCTCAGCTGTCTGAAGCACCTGCTTGGGCAAGCTTAGGCAGCCTCAGGGAACCACAGTTCAATTCCCAGGACCACATGCCATGCCATCCCCACCCTCAGGGAGGGCTGAGCTGGCCAAAAAAAAAAAAAAAAAAGAAAAGAAAAGGAAAGAAAAGAAGCTATGAAACCGGGAATATACTGGTGCACACCTGTGAAGCTGAGGCAGGAGGTTTGCCATGACTTTGAGGCCATGCTGGGCCACATGGTAAGTTTAAGGCCAGTCTGCCTTGAAGTAAGGTTGTTTCAATTTTGCAGAAACTCATTCTTTATCCCTCAGCAACAGCTTTCCCATTTATGCTACAGGCACTGTTTCCTGGGTGAGCTGGGAAGAAATCAATCTGCTCCCGACTCCAGGGAACATTTCCACACAACCAGATTCATTGATCACTCTGTGCTCACCAAGGGAGGAGCCTCAAGCGGAAGTTCTGGCCCTCAACCTGGCCCTCCTGCCCACTTGCTGTGACACCACCACCATTCTCAACTCCATATGGGATGGAAACTTGGGCCTCATTGGATTCTGCATTTCTCTGTCCACCCTACCCCCATGTCTTCTCCCAGTCACTCAGTCACACAGCGCTCCCAGAGTCCTCCCACTCTCACCGCCACTGCTCTACCCAGCTGCTTCTCATTCTACCCTCAGGTTTCCTAGAGCTTTCTAGGTGGTCTCCCTGAGTTCAGCTTGCCCCTCTAGATTACATGTGGAGTCTAACAGCATCCTCCTGTTGCAATCATTTTGCTCTGGCTTGAAAACTCTGTATATCTATCAAACCTCTCAAGTTGATATTCAAGGTTCATAATCTAAGATAATATCTCTCTGCTGCCTGACTCAACTCCAGACTGGTCCACCAAATCCTGCTCATTCCTGCTGCCATGCCTTTGTCTGGGTTCCTTGAGTTTCCTTTACTTGACAACTATAGCTACTGTAAGCACCAAGTAAGGTTTGCTCTGTTCCCTGAAGCTTTACTTAACCTTCAAAGCTTGTGATTCCAGATTCTGGAGAAGGACAACCCCCGTAGGAGTGCCTTACAGGTTCTCGTCTCGGTCCAAGAAGTCAGTATTTGCAATCCCAAAGATATGTTATTGGAATCCCATCAAGTTAACTCCAGTCTACCACCACTCCCAGTGCAAGCCACAGCAAAAGTAGACCCTAAAACATATTTATAATTATTGGGGAGCCAAGGGGCCCTAAGTCCAGCCATGAAGATGGCTTTCCAACACAAAGAGAGGGACCCAGGGTCATACCCAGGTTTTATTCAGTGGGGCAGGGGAATGGCTTGAGGAGGAATGACTGAGAATTGTGGGAAGGAGGTGACTACTATGAGCTGAGCTAGGTAAGTGGCCTACATTTACCTCTGCCATATACAGAGAAAGTAATTTGCCTTATGCTGTTGAGATAGTGTCTCATGTTTTGGGGATCTGGTGCTCAGCCAAAATAGAGACAATCGCTCTTCTTTAGAGAACAGCTGCTCAGGTGGTCCTCCACCACCCCCTAAGGTCTGCATCCTCTCCTAGCCCTCACCTACACACCAGCTCCTCCTTTAAGGTTCCCCCTGCCTTCTCTATCACTTCATGTTTAAAAAAAAAACAAACACCTTCTATGGTTCCCAATGGACTTAGCCCTCCAGTGTTGGATGCAAACTGAATGCTGTAGATAGAAAGCAGAAGACAAAGCTGAGTTCTGCACATAATTCAGAGCCTGAATAACAACAGCTGACCTTCAGAATATGGGCAGTGCTGACATCTATAATGTGTATTTTTCTTGGCTCACAATCCTATGACATAGTAAACATTATGTTCCTCACTTCACAGTTGGTAAAATTGAGTCACAGGCTAAATAACTTGCAAAGTGTTATAAAATTAAGGAGAGATCTGGGTTAAAACTCAGGCTATCTGCATCAGTAATTTCTGTTTTGTTTTTTGAAAGGGGGTACAAAGGGCGGAGCCCAGGTCCCTGCACATATTAGACAAGCGCTGCCCCACTGAGCCGTAGCCCCAGGCCCAGCATCTACTCATAACCTGTTTGATGTATATCATGAAGGAATTGGGTTGTAAATACAGTGAAGCAAAACTAGGAGAACAAAGGTATCGTGGAGCTAAATTTTAAGACCATAAAGAAAGAGCCACCCGTTTGTGATCCCTTCTCTCAGGAGCTAGCCATTCCTCATTCCTACTCCCTATTTTTTTTAAATATATTTGGTACAGGGTCTCACCCTGCAACTCAGACTTGTAGGGACCCTCCTGTTTTCGGCCTCCCGGGTGTTGGGATTTCAGGCATGCACAACCATGCTCGGTCTTGGCTGGCTCAGTGTGCCTACGGGGACTGAACCACTTGCTTAAGCAGGTATTTTGTCCACTGAGCTATCTTGCCAGCCCTCTACTCCTTATTTTTATTCTTCAATAAATCTTCCTACTCTACAGAGCTTGGATCACCTGCTGGGACAAACACTCAGCCTCCTGGATGGTCTCCAGAGTTGTGCTAAGTTCCACATCTGTGGGTAAATGCCAAGAGTGGGTAACTGATACTGGTGACCCGGGGGGGGGGGTTCAAGGATCACCTTGTGACGTGGTGGAGTGTTAGGCACACTCTAGTGGCAACTCTGAAGCTTCAGCCTCTTCCTCCACTGGAGGTTTGAGTTCATCATCAGGCTTTGTAGGCTAAGTTATGGCTTCAGGCTGTCCAACCTGCTCCAATTTACTAGGCTTGTCACAGCAAGACCTAGATGTGAAGATTTGCCCTCTTGGGATGTGGATGGTTCCACCTCTTCAGGATTCTCTGGATATTGTCCTGCGGACTGCTACTGCTGCTGCTGCTGCCACCTGGGATTAGGCTGAATCGGCTTATCTGTCTCTGCAGTTGCCACAACTTCTATATCTACAGGTTTCAATATGAAATTTTGCAAATGTGAGAAATGAGTTTCACTGCTACTTGGGAATGGAACATTGACTTCCTGATGGGCCCACTGAGGGCTTTCTGCTGGGTTAAAGAAGGTTCATCTTCCTCAGTAGGCTGTGAGAGTTGACATGAGGCTTCTCCCAGCGGTATAGAGGACTGGATTTGGGACTGTCTGGATTCTGAGTTTGGGCCTCCTGCTGGAGTTGTGACGATTCCTTGTGCTCACAAGGCTTTGGGAGCTGCTCTGGGTTCTGCAGATCTCCCAGATTTCGGCTTCATGATCCACTATACCAATGCTTGAATCTACAGCAGCCGCCTACGAGGTTTGTTTCTGCACCTGAGGACGTGCCGATGGGTGGGGCCTTCCAAAACCTCTCTGAACAAGTTGCAAATGCTGAGCAGAAGATCAGCCAGTGTGAGCTGGGAATTTAAGACAATCCAGCAAGATCCCAAGGGAAGATTTTCTGTGTCAGGCACAAAGCGTTTTGTTTTGTTATTGTTGTTTTTGTTTTGTAATTGAACATTTCTTAAACCCTGTATATTGAAATTATACAACCAAATATTGGTCCCATCTTTTATCAGTCTATTGACAAGCAGTACCAAGGCAACCTAATAGGTTGAACATCCACAGATAATTTATTTGAAGTACATGTTCCTTAAAAATAAAATAAGCTCTTAGCCAAGTGTGGCACACACCTGTAATCCCAGCATTAGGGAGGCTGAGGCAGGAGGATCAGTGCAAGTGCAAGACCAGCCTGGGCTATAGAAGTAAGCTTAAAGCCAGCCTGAACTGCATAGTGAGAACCTGTCTCAAAAAGACAAAAAATTAAAAAAATAAGCTCTTAAAAAGAGATCAGATCCCCAACAAACAAGACTGTTTTCAAAACATGTCTATTATGGGATAACTGACCGAGGAAAATAATTCCACATACACTATACTTACTTCATTTCAATTTACTAAGGGTAATCTAGCACAGATTAAGATTTGGACACCAACTGGAGGCTGGTCTGTGTGCATCACTTACAGTGACACTTTGATTACTGAATGACTTCAAGCTTGAATTTTCCACCACTTAAACAGGAAAGTTCAGAAAACATCTGCTCAGTGTTTCTAAGTTTGCTCAATAGTCAAGTGCAAAATCCAAATTAAAAAGCTTATACAGGTCCAGAGTGAGTGTTGTGTCACCTCTTGCCACAGACAAACTGGTTCTTGCCCAGACCATATGAGTGCTTGCATTAGTATGTTAATTTAGTCCTGGTACTTTGTGTAAAATGTCCCAACCATTGCTCCAAAACAATGATGCTGCCAGGCGTGGTGGTGCATGCCTGTAATCCCAGCACTTGGGAGGCTGAGGCAGGAGGATTGATGTGAGTTCGAGACCAGCCTGGACTACAAAAGTGAGCTCAAGGCCAGCCTGAACTGCATAGTAAGACCCTCTCTCAAAAAGACCAAAAAAAAAAAAAAAAAAAAAAAAAAAAAAAAAAAAAAAAAAAAAAAAAAAAAAAAAAAAAAAAAAAAAAAAAAAAAAAAAAAAAAAAAAAGATGCTATCAGCAAGGAAAAGAAGGCTATGACAATCAGGACAGAATTGAAGACAGAAATCATTATGAAATCTGATAGAGACCTGAAAAGTTACAGTACAGATTTGGGGTCTTGGTTTTCCATTATTTATGAGAAAATATGTTTAGTTCTTGAGCTTTTCAGGGTTCAAACATAAATTTAAAATGGAATTGCATTTGACAACCAAGGCATCACTGTCCTTTGATTTTATAATGTCTCTTCACTATGAGTGAGTGCAAAATTTTTACACTTCTTCTATGTCTTTTTCTTTTTCCTCTGCAACCAGATTCCTGAGAATTTGCAGCATCACTTTTCTATAGAGATGCTTCAAGGAAGGATCAAACAAAAACCATCCTCCTGAGAAGTTCAAACCCAAATCCTCAAAGACCAGACCATGGACTCCTAAAATATTCCATGTCTCAGCTCCTGGGGTTCTCCTGGCATCTCCCTACAACTCCAGCAGCCAGTTCAAGTCACAGTGCCACCAAGGTAGGGTCAGTCACTCGGGTCTCAACTCAGTAGCAGGGTGGGGAGTCAGAGCATGGCTTTTCTATCAGTCTTATCCTCATAGGCCTGATCCCCAAATTCTTAGCTCATCATACAGATTTCATTTCTTCTCCTATGAACCTCAGCACTTTGATCCCTAACTCTTTGCTACACTACCCTGAGGCTTGCTGCTACCTCTGCACTCTTACTGATAATGAGATCTCCATGTATTTTCTCTTCTGTGGGCTCCGTGGTGATCCTTCACCTGAACTCTTCTCATTCTGTCTTGGCCAGACTCCCAGTCACCCTGACAACTTAGCACAGAGCCCTGCCAACCGCTCTCCTCCCTCCAGCTGCACCTTTTGCAGTCTAAGTGCTGTTCAGATTTGGGCACTTAGGAGACAGAGTGGTTTGACTGGTGTTTTCAGGGCCTCAGGTAGTATATGGTGTAGGGTAGAGACTCTCATCATACCTCTATCAGAGGTATTTGTGATGTCCTGTCCCCTACCCCTGTCCCCAAGTGTTGTCTTACAACCATGTTAAATCACTTTTAGGGGCAGTTGGAATGGTAGGTGTGTCACTCTAGTACCAGGAAGTTGAGAGTGGCCACTCTGCCAGCTTACTCGGCCTGGGCCAACGGAAGCCATCACTTTCCCTTGCCTGGTGATCTGGCTCAGGGGAACCTCAGGGAGGCCACTGTGTGAGACTGAGGGCCACTGAGTTGACTGTGATCACTGAAGCACGTAGCAGCGTCTTTCCTGGCACTTGCAAAAGATCCTCTTTTACAGGACTGACTGCGGATCAGGCTCAGTGCCCAACACGGGACACAGTGAGTGTCAGAAATGTGTCACACACTGTAAAGCACACAGATGAATGGGACAGGGGGGGAACAGAGGCCATGGAATGGCTCCCTTTTCTGGTAGTTGCTGGGTCACTAAGTTGCAGACATTCAGGTTCTGTGGCAAAGGAAGCCAATGTGTCTCACAGTAGCCGAGGTCAAGTCACATTCCTCAGCCTCATGGATCTGTGCTGAACATTAGTAACCTCCTGGGGACTTTTTGGTGCACATTTTCTGCAAATTCTGATGACCTTCGCTTCAGAAGTGGCTGCCATTTCATTTTCATTTAAGTTAAAATTTCATTTCAGTGCTGGGGACTAAGGACAGTTTCTCTCACATGCTAGCCGAGATCTCTACCTAAGACACATGCCCGGGCATAAGAGAACTTTTCAAGCCTTAAGAGGATTCAGTTTTGACACTGTGGTCCTTGCCCTTTGGAAACTGAATGCAGTTCTCCCCATGCAATTCTCTTCATGGGCTGCTCCAGGTATAGGACTAGTATCTGGAAGGCCTTTGCCATACTGACTGCTTGGTTTAATGGCAGGAATTCCACAGTTGCTCCATCTCTTCAGAATGCTGTAACTGAGCTTCCCACAGTCTGTAAAGTGTGACTGCCTTCCCTGTCTTCTTTTTTTTTTTTCACTCACTAGATTGCTCAACAAGCATTTTTTGAGCATCATTGTATGTGAGCACTGTTATACATATTATAAATGCAGCGGAGAGTGAGCTAGACAGAGTTAGTGTTTTCACTCATTGTGACTTTGCTCATAATTAGAATCCAGCAGCTTACGGTGCAGAATACGGAGGCATGGATATTACTGGGTGGATGAATTGAAGGAGTAAAGAAAGATAGCCAGTGTTTACCTCCATCACAATTCTGCCTTCACCCTCCATTCTAGGTCTAGCAACTCCACACTAGCAATTCCTTACCCTCTGGTGCAGTTACTTTGAAGCAGTTCCGAAACAGCCTCATTTTTCTCACTGTTATCTGATTGCTTCCATGACATCTGTCCAGAAACCCCACTTTTGCTACATAAAAAGATTCTGAGATACTTGCGAGGCTGAAAACAGGAGGATCACTACAAGTCCCATCTGTGCAGTGGGAGCCTGTAGACCCTGTACTAAATAAAAGAAAAATGAAAATAAAAAAACTTCTGAGATAACTCAGTGGATTAAAGTGCCTGCTTAGTCAGAGCACTGTGGCAGGGTTCAATTCCCTGTGAGCCGTGTTCCTGCCTCTCCCCGTGCCACAGCCACAACACCACCTCCATGAAGAGGTGGCAATGGAGTGAGACTGAGCATGGTGGTGTGCGCCTGTAATTCCAGCACTTGGGAAGCTAAAAACAGGGGGATCACTGAGTCCAATCTGTATAGCAAGACCCTGTACCAAATACAAAAAGAAAAAAAAAAGATTCTGTGTACTCATTGATCACTTTTGAATCATAAGATAATGGTGCCATTTTTTTTCCCCAACTGAAATATGACTCATCTGTTGATACAACATCTGGCTGCCATATGTCAGCCAGCAACTGCCTGACTGTTGTCTGAAATCCTGGCTTGGTGATGAGGCAGTAGAGGGGAAGTGGTGGTGGGTGGCTGTGTTATCTATCTCTGCTCAGAATGTCAGCCTGAACTAAGCCACTCTTCAGGCACGGTTTGATCTGCCCCGTGCAGTGTCCCCTACTGTCATCACAGCTAGTGACTCCAGATCCTGCAGAAGGACAGCCCCTATGGTCGGCTAACTAACGACCTTCACAAGGAGCTACATCCCAGCCTTACTGAATGTTTTATTATGAGACAGGCTCTTGCTGAGTTGCTAAGTGGCCCAGGCTGGGCTCAGACTTGTGATGCTCTTGTCTCACTCTCCTAGAGTGCTGAGCCTACCGGATGTGCTACTCTATACTGCTGCATGACTGGTTCTTGAAAAGCAGAGAAAAGTGCCCCAGAGCAATGGGCATTTGACTGGACAACCTACACTCCTGGTGGAGGACCAGCTTTTGTTTCAGAGCCTCAGTAGCTGGGAAATGAGGGTGAGAAAACACACTGGCCCTTCTGGGAGCAGGAGGGCCACAAAGGATCCCAGCTTTACTCCAGCTGCTCTTCACTGCACTTGACCTTAGCCAAAAGGCCAAGAAGGCATCCGGCTGCTTTTGCCTATGGTCTTGCTGTGTGAACCCGCCAGTGACTATATACTTAGAGAGGTAAGGATAAATCTTCATATTTGAATAAGTAGGGATACATCACATCACAGCCGCTCACGCCAGGGCACACGGCTCTTCCTCCAACTACTGTTTGCATTTGATTTATCACACAGATAAAATGGCTTTATAGGTTGTGCATTTTAATATGTAAAAACAAGGATTTACAACAGCTACTAAAGCAACACAAGCTCATTCAATGATGACTCCCTACAATGCCACACCACCTCACGCTCAGCAGAGGACTCTGTGGGTACCACCTCATGGATAACTGCTCAGAGCAACCTGGAGAGCAGTGCCAAGGCAGTAATCCCAGCACTTGGGAGGTTGAACACAGGAGAATCACTACAAGTCTGATCTACATAGTGAGATGCTGTAGACCCTGTACCAAATACATTATTTAAAAAATAACCAAAATTATTAAGATTTCTTTCATTGAACTCATTGAGAAGCTGTTGTAGGAAGGGGATTTGGAGTCGTTTGGCCAGATGTTCAGCACCAGCCAGGATCAGACCCTGTGTCTCTAGTGTTCCCACTGGCAGGAACTAGGTCTAGCTAGTTGAAATTGACTGCTCGGGCCTAATCTCAATCCATGTGTCTCATTATGAACATCAAAAAAGCCCGGCTGGATCTCCCTATAGATTTCTTTGGGGGTATGGATGAACACCTCTTCAACAATCCAGGGGGTTTGAGCTGAAGTCTCCATGAATATCAACCCACGCTCCCGAGCAAAGGCCTCTCTTTCCTCTCTCTTCGCATCCCTGTGGGACTCCAGATCACACTTATTCCCAGTCAGCATGATAACCATGTCAGAGCTGGAGTGCTGATGGGTATCCTGTCACCCCGAGGTCAGGTGGTTGAAGCTGTCAGCCTTGTAATGTCATAGACCAGGATGCTGCTCCCCTGTAGTAGGAATGGGTGATAGAGTGGAAGCATTTTTGCCCGACTGGACTTCTTTTCCATCACTGTTGACCACAGGGGCTCCCAACTCCACCCCTACTATGAGGTCATGCGTGGACTGGAACTTCCTGTCTGTAAACTGCAGGAGAAGTCATGACTTCCCTGCTCCTGAGGGAGAAGGGCTTGTGTCAAGGAGGCGCTTAGAACAGGAACTTGCTTACACATCTTTATCACATGTTGAACTTTGTGTCTTATAAATAAATCTGTCTGCCACTCTTTTATTTCTCAGAGATGGAGTCTTAAGTAATGCATACAAAACTCTTCTCAAGAAGGGACTACAGGCACATGAGAGCTAGGGGTTTCAGGGAAAACAGCATGAAAAAAGAACAGCTTGAGCTGACTTTTCACACATTCGAGAGACTCTCACAGACACAGTGAAGAAGTACAGAGACAGACAGAGGCACAGGATGGGTGCCGTGGTATGGGCTCTAGTATGCCAGGGCATGGGATGGGTGCCTTGGCTGGGATGAAAGGCTGCCTTGACTGTGAAATAGCAAATTAGGGAAATGATCAGGTGACTGAATGGGAAAGGGAGAGATGTATTTGTTAAACTGTGAAACTACCCTTCAATAACCTCTCAGATCAGAAAAGTAAAAAGGCATTCTCTAATGAGGCCATGCGAACAGAGGCAAGCTCTGGGAAGAGGCTCCTTTGCCTATGAACTGCTGTGGAAAACTGACAAGAAAGTCTGTGGCAGGGCTTTGGGAACTTATCTGAATAGTCTCCATTGGCTTGTTTGCAGAGGCTGAGTATCCTGGGCAATGAGGCTGAGAAACCCATGGCTGTCCTGGAAGCAGGTGGGTCATGAGGATCCCAGCCTTACTCCGGCTGCTTTTGCCTGTGCTCTTGCTATGTGCACAGCCAGATTTAACTGTTTGCATTTGAGTTTCTCACCTT
>PVKN010009161.1:0-24138 GCA_004027915.1 Capromys pilorides
AAGTTAGAGGAGATATAGTCAATCCCTGTGTCAAAACATTACTGCATTGCAAGGTTTGTGTTTTTATGTTTCAGTAAAAATGAATGAAATATAAGAAAAATTTTAAAATAACATTTGCACTAGTCAAACAAAATATGTGATTCCTGTTCTAGCCATTATTTAAAAATTTAACTTACCTCAACAATGGTGAGAGAAAAGTAGTACTTACAAAGGTGCTGTACTTCATACAGGTAGCAGTTTGGAGCTTTGGAGTCTCTTGCCTAAAACACTTGTAGGTACCAGAACAGGCCATTGAATTTGTGTAGTCATATGACAAAATCTTCTGTGGTCCCTGAAAAGAGGAACGGGAGTTGCATAGGGTCATCTTCAGTTACCGAGGCAGCCATTTGTTAAGTATGTGCCATAGGAGTAACACTTGTCCTTGGTAAATTTGTGCTTATCAGATTCATAGGCAAACGAATTCAGGCGATTTATAACACCTTAGAGAAAATGAAAACAAAACAAAATGAAACAAAGCCTGTGGGCTCCAGGGCATCTCCTAGCAGGGCCCAGAGGAGATGGAGAGGAGAGGAGGCATGCTGTGTGTAACAGAAAGACTGATAGTGGTTTCAGCCATCAAGAAAATTAAGTCATTGCCTGTGAATTCAGGTAAGTTGTGAAGACAGCAAAGATGAGGAAAGGAGAAAAGACGAGGCACAAGGTACATGGGTGCAGTGCATGTATAAGGGGAAGAAGGGTGGAACTTCCTTAGGAGACACTTGTTTATACTATTAGGATGTGATCACACCCAAGAGTGTGGGGCTGCCAGCCAAGGTCCCTCTAGCGCAGGGAGGCTTAGCAGGGACCTTGGCATGTATCTGCTTGGGGAGTTGGGAAGGCAGGCACCAAGGGCCAGAAATGCAAGAAGCTTACTTGCTTCTTGGAAGAAACTGTAAACGGAATTTGACGATTGATCTTCAAGTCTTAGCCTAGAGCGCAGACTTCGAGGCTGTACCAACTCTGGGTACAGAGAAGAATGAGGGAGGAAGGTAAGGAACTTTCTCTAGTACGTACCCAGAGGTTGACCAACATCTGGGTCTTCAAACACAAGCTATCAAAAACTGTGTTGAGTGGAAATGAGAGTGGTCTTATTTTGCAACTCTCAAAGAGACCCAGGTTCAGACATTTAAGATATTGAGAATGCTGATAGTTAAGGTATAAAGGAAAAAAGTGGGAGTCAAAATATCAGTGTTCAATAGGAAAGGTGGTGGGGTGACTTCCAGGGAAAACATTTGGGGATTATTGGCTCTTCCAGCTTAAGTGAGTGCTGCTGGCAGCAGTGGATGGAGGCCCAGAGGTGCTGCTAATGGCCCTAGAGTGCACAGGCCATCCACCCCTCCCCCGTGCCCATCCCTGCCCCCACCCCATGCTCACCACAAGAGAGAGCTGTGTGGCCCAGAACTTCAGTAGTGCGGGTACTGAGAGATTCTGACTTTGTGCTGTCAGCCTTAACTCTGAATATGTCAGCCATTCAGTAACCATTTGAGTGAAAAACTGCTACTGATGAGAACAGGGCCATATGTTAGAAACAGTACAGCAAGGATTAATAAGGTGTTGACTGCAAATGATAAGTCCTAGTTTCACATCGTGTCTTGATTCTTTTTCCCCTTCTCCTACCCTCCCTTGGACCCCGCCTTCCCTCCCTATTTGCAAAAGCTTTTTTCATTTTTCCCACTTTTTTCTTTTCCCTTACTTCCTTTCCCCCTGCCCCTCTCTTATTCTGCTCCTCATTTGAGCATTTTCTTCCTATTTCACGATACCTATTATACATTTTGGTCCTTATTTACACTTTTGATTTCTCACACTAGAAATACAATGTGGTATTCATACCTGTGTGTCCGATTTGTTTCACTTGAAAGTATGGATTCAAGATGCATCCATTTACCTAGGAATATCTCAAGCTTATCCATCTTTATGGCAGAGTAATACTCTGTGATATAAAAAATCTAAATCTTCTTTATCCACTCACCAGTTGATGGACATTTGGGCTGTTTCCAAGACTTGGCTATTACAAACTATGCTGCTATAAACATGAGTGTGCTTATGTCACTGTATATGATGCTTTTAATTCTCTCTGAAGATACCCAGAAGAGGAACAGTTGGATCAAATGGAACCTCTGATTTTAGTTTTTTCGAGAACTCTCCACACTGATTTCCACAGTGGTTTCATAGGCTTCCCCACCGCAATGGTGGAAAGGGCTTCTTTTACACCAGAAATAGCATCTGTTGCTCATTTTCTGGCATGAGATGGAATCTCAGTGTTGTTTCAATTCACATCTCTCAAATGATCAGTGGTACAACTTTTAAACATATATATTAATATCTTTTATAGTGTACAAATGATGTGAGTTGTTTAATATTTACTGTTTGGCATGATTGTCCCAATTTCATGGCCTAGGAGATATTTTAAAAATATCTACTATGATTAGGTTCTGGGCTTGAACCAAACAGATAAAAATTTAGTCTTAAGAAGTTCAAGGTCTCTTGGGGAGCATGGCACACATGGGATGTGTTAGTGGGGTAGGTATAAACAACTACGGGAACATAAGAAAACGGGAGGAGGAAACCCAAGACTTTCGCCCAAGGTTACAAAAGTAGTAATTGCCAGATCTCAAATTCTGGGTCTTCTGACTTGGCATCACCTCCCTTAGCTTTTCTAATGAAATAAAAACAATACTATTCACTTGAAAACACACCCATCAGTTACTGAGTAGGCGAAGCATATAAACATTGTTGGATCTGTGGTCCAGACCAGAACACTAAAAGGAAAGATAAGACTTGGCAGAATACAACAAAGTGGCCTCTGGCTTCGGCTCCACCCTGGGGTGTCCTGGAGGTTGGATACTTATATCAAGATCCTTGCGCTGTGGTCTCTGACTTTGAGTTGGAGGAGGAGAAAACAAGTATCTTGTCATTAGGGAAAGTTCCCTAAATGTAAGCCAAGGTCACATGATGAAAATGCTGTGAAGAATTCTCCATGTAGGGAGATGGGCTTAGGTGAGTGGGAAGAGCTGCCTAACAACAGAGGAGGTAAATAGGAGGGAGGACACAACAAAGGGCCCGCCTTTCCAGGACATCCTGATCTTTAGTTCTTTCCCTTCTCCCTCCCTCCCCCGAATCTGCAAGGAAATATGAAGCCACAATCCCCTTGCAGTTACTCATTCTGATGACAAACAAGAAGCGATTGCAGTGAAATATTTAACAGCTGCCGGCTCCCACTTCCTTGGACACTTGGTTTTTGCATCTGGATTTGCCTAGTAGCCTGGTCACAGAAGCACCATGGGGCAGCACTGGCTGCTGGTGGACAAGGGTGGCAGGCATCAGCAGGCCCAGCACGTGAGCTGAGGCAGTAAGTTGCTCCCTTTGTCCTTTCAGGCAGGGACGGGAATGCCAGTATTATGAGGTACTCCTTTTGCACTCTTGCCAGGGATTTGTCCCTAGGGCAAGAAGCAAGAAAGGTAAACATAAAACCTCATTTGTTTGTGCAGTGAGGGACTGGAAGCTCCTGATGAGACCTACTCTTGCCTCTCCCTCCACTTGGTTAGGAGACGGAGCTATCCTGTCCAGGGCCTGCCTCTGCAGGCCACAGTTGATTGGATGAGCATGATCACCTGACCCAAGCTGGGCCAATCACATCCTATCTCCTGGGAATTTGGAAAAGACTTAACCAGTGACACTGAATACACCAAGTTAGAGGCTCTTCACCCTCAGGCTTTATTGAATTTGCTTGGAGGAAAATTCTGGAAACAGGCACAGATTCTCAAGCGCCATCCAGGCCTTCCCCAGATTTGGATTTTAGTCAGTCTAGCTTGAAATGGTATAAATTACAGCCTGGTCTGCAGGGATGCCTGTAGCAGCTGAAGCACAGCGGAAACAGATGAGCAGCAGACAGTGACAAGGGCCTCTCCGGGAGAAGCTAGAATGAGAAAACCAGGCCTGAGCCTGTGGAGACGGTGCTTTGCATCCTGAGAGCTTTCCAAGATTGGGCTCCAGGCATCTCAGCCTTGGTGACAGTTTCTGCCCTTGAAGCCTTTTTTCATAATACTTCTTATGAAGCTACTTCTGGTAGTTTCCACACATAGAACAGAATGACACTTCACCAAGCATTCTCGCAGCTTGTCCATCACCTGTTACAATCCCAGAGATCTTTCTCAAATATCCTTTCCACCTTTGCAAAGGAGGTCACATTCTTGTCCTCCCTCAGTGGAAGCTTGTTGGTATCTTCTCTCAATCCCCAAGCTATGAGTATTTCATTGGCTCCTTATTCCTGTTAAAATAACAGATAGCTCTGTATAAACGAATCTGTAAAAATATCTAACTGACTCAAAACAAACAAACAAAGAAAAGCTCCTGTTTCTTTTCTGAGCCAGAGAAAACTCCTCCAGGAAGCTGTTATTAGCGGGCCCATCCCTCACTCATAGCACGGTTGTTGTTGTCGCACGGTTCCCACAGCTACTCCTGCAGTTGCTATGTGCATCCCCTATAACACCAGCAAACTGTGTTATGGCTAGTGTCATCACAAGACCGTCTCTCCAACTGGAGGCGGACCTGAAGCTGAGGCTCAGGCCGAGGCTCACTCACCTCAGTTTCTTTGCCTACAGTCTAGCAATGAGCTGGGACAAACAACCGAGTCACAGAATTCCTAGATAACTGGTGAATGAAAGAATGGGTGTGCTCAGGACAAAGCTGCCGTGTCATTTCAGGCTTCCCTGTCAGTCGGATAGCCCACCAGCTCCAGCGCACCACAGCCCTGCTTCTGAGCTGACACCGTACACAGAGTTGTTGTTTTGCCACCAGCTAGAAGATGGTGATTGTTGTGGCACTTTAGACATCACAAAGATCTGTTGAAAATGTGTTGTTAGCAATGAATAATAAGAAAACAGCAAGGCTGTGCTTATTCTGAAAACTGTCTAAGCGGTGGAAGGTTATTTAATTCTGTATGAGTGTTCACTTCTTCCTCTCATTCAGCTCTTTGAAGAGAATCTTTAATTGCAGAGCCCACCTCACTCCATAGAGAAAAGATTCGCTACATCTGAGAGAGAGGCCAAGTCAAGCTGAGGAGTGAAATCATAAGGAGCGAGGGTAATGGTGCTGCAGCATCAGGACATTCATGGAGCCAAAAAGGAGAAGAATTTTCTCCAGGGATTTGAGGAGAGCACCACTAGCGCAGCTATGAACAAAGGAAGCAGAAAAGAGGATGGGGATTTTCTATTTTTAGTCTTTAGTAAATATTTAAGAGTTTCTATTATTTTTTTCCTCTTTAATGCCTTGCATGAAGGATGAGTAAAAAATAGAACTCCTTTTAAGTTATGTTCTGGCTACTGTCCTGCGCTGTTTAACTGTGACATTGTCCCAGTGCCAACACACAGGAGTCCAGGCTTTGTCAGTGTTATGCCTATAAAGCATGAGAACCTACAAAAAGACGAACATGCGTTTCTCCAGGAGCTTTGCCACAGTGGTCTCTGTTGAGAGAATGGAGCCAGGGAGGGTAGAGGCAGCAGAGGTTCCAGATATGCTCAGCTCTAGTCCTGGGCAGACAGCACGGACAATGAAGGACTGGGTTTTGAGGAAAGACTGAACTGATCTTAGCTGGATGCTAGCATGCTGATATCGTGCCAGGCTGAACAGGCACCCAGCCAGGCCACGGACACGCCAGGGGCTATAAGCTACGGAGTCCTGGAGGTTGGTACTGGCTGGTGGTGCTTCTGGGGCAGTTGGTCTGTTGTACTTTCTGCCACCCAGAGATATTCACAAAGAAGCCTCTGAAGTACACTTGGAATGTCTCCAAGTGGCTGCAGATCTTTTATCAGGCGAGAAGGATCCTTGGGGCAAGGCCAATGTTAGAGAAAAGGCAAATGGTTAAATACCTGTAAGAAGAAGGACTATTGATTACAGCGACCCATGTGGCTTCAGATGTATTACAGAAGAGCTGAATTTGGAAGAAGGAGTAGCAATGGGAAAACAAGGTGGCTTGCTGATGGGAGGCGTCATTTTAATTGGATAACTGGACCCACAAGCCTAAAGATCCAGGCTCTAAGCTTTGTGCATTGCTGACCTTTTAAATAATAATGAGTTCTCAGTTTTCTCACCTGAGAAAAGCAAGATCTCCAGTGTCTTCAAGTGCTTCAGATATTGTGTATTTCATACATTTATCTATTCTGTAGAAGTTTTGAGAGTCTGTCGTGCGCCAGCACCATGCTACGTGCTGTAACCACAGTGAACAAATAGACATGGTGCTGGTCCTTATGGGACTCATGTGTTACAGGGCAAATCAAAATATGAGATGAATCTGGATCCTTGGCTGCACCACCTTACTCCCTACCCTCCCTACCTCTATGCTGTGGAACGGGCTTTTGTTAGTACTTTTCAAAATTGTTAGCAGGGTGGTGGCAGGGGCGGAACTCCGTGGGCTGAGTGGGTGGGGCCTGGGAGGGGTCCGCCATTCGGTTCCTGGTCTGCACGGTTTGGTGTTCGAAGCTCGGACGCCGGCCCGGTAGGGCTTGTACGTGTGCGTGCGTGAGAACGTGTGCGTTCCGTGGCCGCCCCCCTGCTCTTCTCAGACCTCACCCGGAGGTTTATCATCAGCAATAACGTCTGGAAAAATCCGTGGCGGTTCTGTGGTAGAGATGCAAGATGAAATGACACGAATCATTTGGGAATTGATTAAAGAAAAACTCATTTTTCCCTATAACTGAATCTGCATAGCTATAACTTAGGCATAGAGAATCGGGATGCCACCCACGACCAAGTCACCAAGGACGCTGCCGAAGCTATAAAGAAGTACAACGTTGGTGTCAAGTGTGCCACCATCATCCCCGATGAGAAGAGGGTGGAGGAGTTCAAGTTGAAACAAATGTGGAAGTTACTCAGTGGCACCATCCGAAATATTCTGGGTGGCACTGTCTTCAGAGAAGCTATTATCTGTAAAAACATCCCCCGCCTTGTACCAGGGTGGCTAAAACCGATCATCATAGGTCGTTATGACTACAGGGACCAATATAGAGCAACTGATTTTGTTGTTCCTGGGCCTGGGAAGCTAGAGATAACCTATACACCAAGCGATGGAAGCCAGAAGGTGACATACCTGGTCCATAACTTTGAAGAGGGCGGTGGTGTTGCCGTGGGAATGTACAACCAAGATAAGTTCATTGAAGACTTTGCACACAGTTCTTTCCAAATGGCTCTGTCTAAGGGTTGGCTCTGTATCTAAGCACCAAAAACACTATTCTGAAGAAATATGATGGACGTTTTAAAGACATCTTCCAGGAGATATATGACAAGCAGTACAAATCCAAGTTTGAAGCCCAGAAGATCTGGTACGAGCATAGGCTCATCGATGATATGGTGGCCCAAGCCATGAGGTCAGAGTGAGGCTTCATCTGGGCCTGTAAGAACTATGATGGTGACGTGCAGTCGGACTCTGTGGCCCAAGGTTATGGCTCCCTTGGCATGATGACCAGCGTGTTGGTTTGTCCAGATGGCAAGACAGTGGAAGCCGAAGCTGCCCATGGAACTGTAACACGCCACTACCGCATGTACCAGAAAGGACAAGAGACCTCTACCAATCCTATTGCTTCCATTTTTGTCTGGTCCAGAGGGTTGGACCACAGAGCAAAGCTTGATAACAACAACGAACCTGACTTCTTTGCAAAAGCTGTGGAAGAAGTCTGCATTGAGACCACTGAGGCTGGCTTCATGACCAAGGACTTGGCTGCTTGCATTAAAGGTTTACCCAATGTGCAACGTTCTGACTACTTGAATACCTTTGAGTTCATGGACAAACTTGGGGAAAACTTGAAGATAAAACTGGCTCAGGCCAAACTTTAAGGTCACACCTGGGCTTAGGAGGACACCCATTTTTTGGTGATTAGGTCCAGTGGTTTACATTTTTTTTATATAACACTCAAGGATATAAAAACAAAATCAGTTTTGTACTTTGTTTAGAATCCACAGTTGATCTTTTCTATGAGTTTGTAGCCTTTTTCTTACACGTACAGCTATTGCCACCTTTGTGAATATGGCAGGAGACTTTTTTTAAAATTGTATTTTATTTTCTAGCAGCAGCCTAGAAATTATTTTAGTATTCATTCCTGTTCACTCTCACTTTCTCCATGTTCCAATATAAATGACCAAAATTAAAAAAGCTCAAAAGGTTGACTTTTTTGAGTGACCTTTGAGAACAGTAGCCACAGTATTGTTTCCTAAAATCTGGGTAAAGTAGAAGGTTACTCCTTTCCCTCCTGTGCATGAGCACAGACCCTGGGAGGTTGTAGCTGTCCTGTTCTGTGAGTTCAAGCTCTATGCTACACTTGCACATGACTGGAACAGAGCGTATGCACCTAGCTAAATGTGTTGAAGACCCTGCCATCACTTTTGTAAAGAGTTTGCTGAATGTGTCCAATATGCTGAATAATTTTGAGGCCACTAAGGAGTTCAGAATCCAGAAAAAAAAAAAAAAAGAGGTTTGTCCTCTGTGTTTGTCTCTTCCTATTACTGGCCTAACCTGAGTGTTATGCTACCCTAAATAGCATATTTATCCACGTGCAATAATGTAAGCTGCATCATTTTGGACTTCTGCTTGCCTGTTCCCTTCCTTTTATATAAATGTGATTTCCAGAAGTTGATAATAAACACTATTCTAGTCCTGTTAAAAAAAAAAATTGTTAGCAGGGTGATGGGAAGACTCAGAACACCACAGTTTAGGGTTGACCAGAAAGTAAAATTAATCTCCCAGCTGTAGCCATCTTCTCCTACGTGAGGGATTTGCGGAGAGGCTGGAAAGATTCCAAAATAAATCCAGGAAATGATTACAGTCTTTTCCATGCCTTTCCAAGAACACTATAAATCTTTTTCCAGGCCTACACAAGAAGTAAGGGAGTAGCTCTTCTGACACTGGTAGGATATTTGAGAGGTCACTTTCAGGGTGTGGACAGAGATTTAGAAAGAAGGAAAGAGGACCATGGGAGATAAATGCAAAAAAGTGTTATTGTAAATTATAAAGGTAAAATTACTGTACTTGTGATTGAAAATCTGTGCATATGTGTCGTATGCAAATATATACATACATACATATATAAATGTATTCTATGTACACTTGATCTTAGTCAAAAGGCCAAGAAGTGATTGCATTCTATGTAAATATATAGAATATATGTAAATATATATATATACCTTCCTGCACTGTGGAGAGCTCTTTAAGATACAGTTGACTTTTGGCCAGTGGGAACCATTTAAGTTTGACACAAGAAAGGACTTCCTGTTTACATGCCAACAAAATGGAAAATTATAGAATAAAATCGGTTTACTTACATTTGAGGGAAAAAATTTATAGATAAAGTAAGCAAAGTGTGTTATCTGATCCTTTCTCTCAAGGATCATGCCAAAGAAGCTCTGTTTGGCACCAGTTCTTATCGCCTCTGGTATTTAAGCATCACCTCTGGCACTTGGTGATTCCCTGTGCTTGTTTAGTTTTCAGACCAATCTGCACCTTCTCCCTCCAGCTCTTCTCCACAGGGCTGACCTGCAGGGCTGTACAGGGGCCCTTGCCCTTGGGCTTGCAGTTGGATGGGGCTGGTAAGAAGCACTCGGCGCAGAAAGTGCACCAAGGAGCTGGAGAAAAGACGAGTGGGTTAGCACTTGGCCCCTCCCGTGCTTTGAGCTGCGGGGTGGAGCCCTTATTGAGTGACTTGCCTGCTGATCGCTCTTCTCACTGACTTTGGGCAAGCGTTCCCTCTGTTGGAGCTGCCAGGATCCTGTTGCCAACTCTGGAGTTCCCTTAACCCTCCCCAGACCACTGTAAATAGCTTTTTATAGGCTGCTCTTAGTCACCGCTCTGAATATATGTACCACGTGTCTCCAGCTGGGATTCTGACTCAGGTATGTGCTATCTGAACTGGTTGGAGGAATTTCTGAAATTTCACTCAACATTCATTTGAGCAAGTTTTTGAACAAGTACTTTGTTATGCTTAAGCAATTAATTATAATACACACTTTGGAGTCCCAGGTACTACACTCAACAATTTATAAGATTTAATTATTATAACATCCTTGTGATTTTTAAGAACTTCGGGTTTGGAAACCTGATGTTCATTGCAGATGACCACGTTGCCTGAGGCCATAATACTAATAATTAGGGAAAGAGGAATCATGCCAGACAGATTTCATTTTTAAACTTATATGTTAAACATCTCTTTCTTGTGGTGTCTTATACACAATAATTACAACAAGATATTGGGGAGAATAAAAAAGCAGAGAGGAGGAAGGACTTAACCTATGCCGAACACTGGGCACAGAAAACTAGGCTCTCTTTTTTGAACCTGAAGTCCAGTAGGGTGGGTTTTCTTTATGTTTTGCTTCCATAGCAGAATGTCTCACAGCAGGTGACTTGGCTGGGAATTCCAAGGTCACAGAGCTGGCATCTGGGAAGGCCCTTGAAATGCCCTTTACAGTGGCAGGAGGGAGAAGGTCAATAGGACACACACTCAAGAGAGCAAGAGTAGGGCTGAATTCACCTCTATCAGGAACGCACTCTTGCCATAATGACACAAATGCATTCGTGAGGGCACGGGCCATGACTTAGTCCCCTCTCAAAAGGTCCATCTTTCCACACTCGCACTGGGGAATAAGTTCCTGACATGTGAAGTTGACAGGGGCACGTTCACAGCGTAGCAGAGTATGAGCACTTACGCCTAGTGGAAGCTGCATCTAATGAGCATATGATGTGCACTGAGTGTGGGGAAGTGCTTGGCTTCTGGTCCCTCAGACCCCCTAATGCTTCATTTGAGTGTTTGACACTTTCTGTAGTGTAAAAACTTGCACTGTGGCCGATTGCAAGCTTCTGATATGGCAGTGCTAGGAGGGGAGTTGGGAAGAGCCGCCATGGTTGGCTCTTGAGAGCCTGTAAGAGCCTGCTCTGGACACTGCTGAAGTCATGTGCAAGAGCAGGAGGTCAAGGGTGTGGTGCATTAGGGTGCTGCCAGTGGGTGACAGCTGACAGAGCACAAGAACAGTGGCAAGGACAGGGGAACAAGGTGAAGATGAGGCTGGATAGGAGAGAGAAAGACCAAGGGGAGGGCTGGAACTGTGCCATCCAGTCTGCAAGCCACTTGCCACTAAGTACATGAAATGGTTTTGGGTATTAGGTTAGCTATTATTATAACTAATTTCGTCTCTTTACATTTACTTTTAAATGTGGCTATTAGAAAATTTTAAATGACATGTGTAGCTGATATTGTTTCCTTAGAACAGTTCTGTCAGAGAACTTCGATTTTATTCAACAACACACAGAGTCTTTAAGAAGTATTAAACCTATGTGGGCTGCTGTCCACAGAGGTCAGCTTGGTGCAGCGTGGAGATTGGTAGGGGAGGGCCAGAAGGACACAGGACAAAGTGAAGGCAGTGGAAGTGGGGATGAAGAAGGGAGGAAAATGGGAGGGGTCGTGTGGTCGAGTGGGTGTGGACGTGAACAAAGGTGCCTGGCTTGCGCAACTGGGAGTGGTCCCCCCACTCCACAAAGATGTACAAGAAGCAACATCTCTTAGGGGAAGGTAACGAGTTCAGTTTCTGAACTGCTAAGTCTGGGTTTCCTGGGATCTTGCAGGTGTCCAAGAAGCACCTGGAAACGGGTGTCCAGAATCTTGTTGACTTCATCTTTTAAAAGAATTTCCCCATCCCTTGTACTGCTACCACCATAATCCAGGCTGCCCTGACCTCTTGTCAGGATTATTGTCAGCAGCTACCAGCTGCTGTGGCTGACATGTACTTTTTGTAGTGGCCAAGTCTCAGGGCAGCAGCCAGTACAACCTTGGTAAAAGCCAAATAAGAGCTGATCGTGTCTCCCATGGAAGAGGAATTCCCCTGCATGTGAGCAGTGACCCAGACGGTGCATGAGCTGCTCTACCTGAGCCCTGCTACTCCATCCTCATGGTTGGTAGAGCTCCACAGAACCTCGGGGCCTTTGCACCTGGTCCTCCATCTTGAAGGATTTCTTTGGATTTCTGAGGCGTTATCTCCCCACCTCCTCTAGGTCCTTAGTCATTCCCTTTTCTGGGAAGCTAATCTCTTCACCTCTAGAATGGCAGCCCCTCTCTTTCCTTCCCTTTTTTATCTTGTCACTAGCTCTTAGCATTGTTGGTCATATTATAAATGTTGCATGCTGTGGAATGTTTGCCTCCCTCACTAGAATGTAAGCTCTGCAAAGCAGGGATGGTGTCTGTTTTATTCTCTGGATTAACATTTGTTAATGAACAAATACACTGTAGTCTGTCTGCAATGAGTATACGTGCTCTAGAAACAGAGCTGCCTTTGGAATTCCAGCTTTATTGCTCATCATTGTGGCCTTCAGCTGGTTATTTACCATCTCTGAGCCTTTATCTAATCCATCTATGGATTAGAGAGTTTAATAGTCCTTTGCACAAAACACCATTATGAGTACTCAGCCAAACTGTGGAACCCCATCTTGTTCCCGGACGTGTCGTAACTAGGTTTGAGATACTGTCTGTAAGACCTAGATGCTGTATCTACAATCTTGTAAGACCTCAGAAAATGCTAACATTTACCTAGTATTAGTGTCAGAAGGATGTCAGGCAGGAGGAGGATCGGACAAGGGGGAGAGCCGTAGATGTGACAGTGTGCAGCTGCCCCATCAGGACTTGGGTGGGGGGACTTTTACTGCTCTGCTGAGTTAGCAGGAGACCATGAAGGGAGCCAAGAAGGAGAGCCACTGGACTTGAAAGGCTTGAGGGATTGAAGGGGAATTCTATGTTAGCCATAGCCTAAGAATCCGTCCTCGTAGCCAAAGCCTGAAGGAAAGCAGATATGCAATGACCTCCCCAAAACCCTGAGTCACTGCTTCAGCAACACGGTGAGGGCCCCCTGCAAGGAGCCAAGAGAACATAGTAACATGGCAGAATCCCACGTTCCTCAAACTGGACTAGGGCTGGGCTTGCTCTGTGCCTCACCACTACAGAATCCTTTGTGCAAGAGCAGCCCCTTACCCTAGGCATCGAGGGCCAGTGGCTCTTCACTGAATGCATGCAGGCTATCCTGGAGGTCAAGATCTCAGAGCCTCATGCCTGTGTGTGTTTCTGGTAGAGTGAAGAGATAGCACAGAGCAGTGGGAGTTTGCAGGTCAGACAAGACAAGAACACGGAGCATGGGAGGCCTTGTCCATTCCTCTTGGCCCAAGATAGCTCCAGTTCCTGCATTGCCTGACCTTGGGTGCTGAGCTGGGGTTGCCCTGCTCTCTCTCTGTTAGATTTTGCTAGAAGTCTTCCCAAGAGCCTTAAGTACATGACTGGAAGTATAGAGAAGTCCCTAGCTCACCCTGAGCTCCAGGTACCCTCAACAGTAGGTATTTCAGTGCTATGAGGCATCCCAGCTGCTTGAGTGCCCATAAATTGCTTCCCCTTAGAAGCCCTGATGGTTTTAGTGTCCCAACCATGAAACAAGGGATGCTAGAGTTGTATGAAACAGAACAGTCAAGGAGGGATTGAGGAGTCAATCTCTGCACTATTGCTGCTGGCTTTACATTAAAGTAAGATTAAAACCACAACTCCGTACCGCTAAGTGCTCACATCCCCCCACCTCCATCAGTATTCTATGTTGCATAAGAGTTACATGAAGTGGCACAAATAATCATAACATGAACTCCTACGTAAACACCACCTGGTGTCCTGGGACCTCTCCCACATCTCTGTCCGATTCAATCCCCTCCCTTCCCTGAAGGTAATTGCTACTCTGATTTGAGAGATAATCATTTCCATGCTTTTCATTTTTTTTAAAACAAAGAAACTCAATGTAATGGTGAAGCATGTGGATTCTAGACTCAGAAGGCATTGGTCTTCTGTATGCCTTTTTGGACAAACCAGTGCATCTCTCTGTGTTTGACTTCCTCATCTGCGATGGAAGGGTAATGGCAGGATGCAAGCCACTTGGTTGTTTAGGCATGGCGACCATAGGTGAGGGAAGTGCTTAGAGTAGCAGTCAGGATTGTGGTCCTCTGTAATAAACCACGCAGATGTCAGTGAGCTCGCACTAGGAAACAAAGAGGCTGGAAGACCATGCAGCCCAGTGGAAGCAGCTGCGAAGATGCAAGGGAAAGGAGGATGCGCCAGCTACTGAGTCCTGGGGGTAGGCACTTGCTGTCCCTGCAGCAGGGGACACAGACACGGGGGCTGCTCCAAATCAAACAACAGCCTGGGAGCTTTCCCCAAACACAGTTAGAGCACAGCCTTTGTGTACTTTGCACAGCCCCTGCCTAAAAAAGGAAACCCTAAGCAGATTTCTTTTGGACAGCCCCCAGCACCATATGTGTCTGAAATGATTGGTTTTAACCCTAAAAACAATTGGCAGAAAAGATGAATATAAGAAGAAAGAACAGATTTATTTATAGACATATTCTATCATGTTCAGATTAAATTCGAATATACTTCCTTCCAGCCTTTTTTCTATGTACAAATGAAAGACTAATGTCAATTCTGTCCTGGTGTTTAAGTGAACTCATATTAAATCAAGCCAAGCAGAAATAGGTTATCAGGTTTTTGTCCTGAAATAAAAACTCTAGTGCAATATTGAAACTATAAGAAGGCTTAGTTAAAAAGCCACAGCCATAAGCACGTATATAATGCTTATTGTGTACTAGGCTGTGTTCTCAATGTTTCACAGGAATTGTTTCTTTTGATTCATCCGGCAGTCCCCAAGAGTCCCTACTTTGCAGATGAGGGAGGGTGGGCAATGAAAGAGAGTGTCAAAAGTTACATGGTGCCTGAGAGCACTTGGTCAGGAGGAGCTGGAGCCAGGACACAGCACCAAGCAGAGTGAGTTTACAGTACCTGATCAGTAGTCACCAGAGGCTGGCACGTGACTTTTTGTCCTGAGGGCCACACTCTGCTTTGTTCCCAGGCTTGTGCAGACCACTTCTCCCTTAAACCTTCTTGTTGTATGACTTCATATTTCCCTCTGAGCTGCTGGGGCTGCCTGCTACCACTGCACTAGTAACAGTGTTTGCTTTACTACCGCCTTAGACAGTGTTCAAAGTTATGTGGGGCCTCTCTTCTGGACAGCATCAGTCCTATGCTTAAGGAACCGAAAGCCCTTATCTCCGAACTGCATAGAACTAAACTGAAGATGTAAATTATTTAACCACTTGGTACAAACTACTTGACGGTAGCAAATGCTTCAGTGAAGCGATGTTTTTCTTTCGACATTAGATGTTTTCCCTTTGCTGACATTCATCAGCACTGTTCTATTCTGAAGCTGTGCCGTGACCTTCCCATGGATCTGCCCGTTGGGTTTTCACGCAGTGGTAAGCTGTGGCTCACTCACCATCCCTGATTCGTAGAAGAGGAATCAGAAGCATGGTGACCTCCTCAAGCTTGCATAGGTGGGGGATGGAGGCAGCTGCAGGGCCCTTGTGCAATGGCTTTGGCTCTGTCATCAGTAGGCCATGGGATGGGCTGCTCTGCTGAGCCTCTGTGGGCTCACCATTGTTTTGCAAAGGGTTGAACTAGATGGTCATTGTGCTCTGCATTCCCTGACCCATGTCACAGCATCCCAGGAATGCAACCCAGCCTGGGCACTTAGGGAACCCAAGAGTGATACCATGGCCTCCGTCTCTGTACAGAGTTCATATTCTAGTCAGAGATATCATTGGTGGTACAAGGAAGTAAATAATTTCTCAAAGCGTGATTCAAACCAGAGCACAAAGATTCTGGAAAGGTAGCTGAATGAATCTTGCTTAAGGAAAAACAGATCATGTTAAAGAGAGAGCAAATCACCCTTAATATTTACTGACTATGACTGCTCCATTCGGCAAGGGTCAGACGTGCTAATGTGGTGGACACATCATCACCATCTGACTCCTAGCACAGCCTTCTCTGCCCATGTCCACTCCCAGGCAGAGAGACTTGGGCAGCTTGCTGATGCGCCAGATTTCAAAGAAAGCATGTATACTTGTTTTTTCCACTACATAATGTGCTTCCTTATGTTGCAATATTTTCTCCACTATGCTGTTTATGGAAAGATGTAGGCCAAGGGGGTGGAGATCAGGGAACACAAGTCTAGTTGGTCTTGTATTCATGTCACTGAGGAAACCAGCGGTTGGAGATGCTGTCCATGCAGAAATAGTTTCTTTAATCACGAAGAACTGGCTGTGAGCAGTGTCTACACAGTTTGCATGGATTTACAGCCTGGACAGCAAGAAACCAAGCTGTTAGATTTCTTTTGTAGCAAATGTAAACTAGCACTGTACACTACAGAGTATTTTAAAGTGTTGAGCTTATGTTCACTCAGTGAATCGCAGAGAGAGCCTCGGGTTGGTTTTGACAGAGCCTGTGGAGAGAGCCGCATCCCAAGGTCCCTGCTCTCAATCCTCTTCCTTCCTAAGGGTTCTGTGCCATCTCTGTTGTTCACTATGTACTACAAGGGCAATTGCTTGCATTTCCAAGGTTTCTATGGGCAGCAGCTGGTGAATGACTGTTAGTTACATGGAGCTGCCTGGCTCATGAGCTCTGGGTCTATGTATGCAGCTACCTTTGGGCATCTTCACTTGTAGCCTGACAGGTACATACTTTTGAAGTCAACTCCAAGGAACTGGCTGTTCCTCTTATCCCTCCTCACTCAGCAAGTGGCCAACATTAAATTCAAACAACCATTTCTCTTCCGGAACATCTGTCTTTCCAACACATGTGCATATGTTGGCTCAGGACCTAGCATCTCTTCCCTGTAGAACCCCTTACATGGGTTCCCCATCTTCCTTTCTTTCAACCCATTCTCCACACAGCAGCTACAGAGCTTCCACAGGGCACTTGGGAATGATAACTCATTTACTGAAAACTCCTCAAAGGCTGTCACTTGTTTGGGGGATTTAGCATCAATTCTTCATTCTTAGGTTGGGCCCTTCTGATCATTCAGTGGTCTGCAGGCTTAAATTTCATGAGTTTCTCCATAGAGTTCAAGGTCAGAGGGATAGAAGAGATGCTCTTGTTAAATGAAAGTTAGTATCACTCCCTCCACCCCACTCTATCATATTTCTGAATTCAAAGATAACCTGAAAGAATCCAAAATGATGTTTTTAATGCTGATAAATCAGTTTCCTGCTCAAAATCAAGGAGAAAAAGACAAATGACCTAAAATGACCCCAGAAGATAACCAAGCAGTAAAGATGATATCTTTCCCGTCCTCCCTGTCAGCAGTGGCCACTCCCGACTGGTCCCTCCCTGAATCTTGCCTGAAGCGCTCATGGTATTTTCCACTCGGAGACATTTATTTATTTAATCTCATCCTTTATAGTCAGCAACTTGAGTTCAGGGACAGTATGGCTGCCTTTGTCTTGTGCATAGAACAGACTGCCTTAGTGTGGGGCTAAGCAGATTCTCAATATATGATTATAAAATTGCTCTGCCGCACCACAGTGGCATTTCCCATCGTTCCTCAGCAACATTTCTTCTACTGAAGTTTTTGTTCTAAAAATATTCCTCCATATTACAAAGGATTAAAGCATTTGCTCTCAAAATCTAATTTAAAAAAGAGAAATTCCGTAAGAAAAAATTGGATCAAAGTCATTGATAAGCGGTTTCTGAAAGAAACCATGCAAATGACCTTTAAACATGTGGCTGCTACTAGATTTCCCCTACAATAATCAAAACTACTACTTTCAGGATGTGAGAAAGACATTCAAATATACTACTGGGGAGAAAGTCAATATGAAAAACTTTTTTGGATAAAAATCAAGCAATAGTAATTAAAAATTTAGTTTGACCCAGCAATTCCAGGAATTCATCCCACAGGAATAATCAGGCAAAGTTGTCAAATTTATGTGAAAGAATATTCATTGCAACACAGCTAATAGCAGTCAGAATGCAAATAAGTAAAATTTTCATCATTAGTTTGGTTAAATAATTGCATAGTCATAGAAACAAATCCTTAGAAATCTACATTTTTACAAGGAAAGATACAGACAAGACAAGACAGAGAGTGGGCAAGGCACACTGTAATGTATTTTACCTGGCTACCCGTTCATGCTTCCTTTCATTCTCTGATTCAAGAAAACAGTGAAAGAATGTTTGTCAAACCAATAACAATAATTATCACTGAATAAAGTTAATGTATTATTTAGTGATGCCTGTATTTTATTTCTTTTTTTAATTTATGTAGTTGATACAGGGTCTTGCTCTGCAGTTTGGACTCATAGTGATCCTCCTGCTTCAGCCTCCCCAGCACTGGGATTACAGGTGTGCACCACCACTACCAGACTTGGTGGTTGGCTCTGTGCAGGGCCTGCACAGCATGCCCTACTGGGGATCGAACCTGGGTCCTTGCACTTGCCAGGCAGGCACTTAGACCCCAGTGCTATCTTTATAGACCTATATTTTATTTCATATTTTAAAAATTTTTCAGTGATTAGTTATATTTATAACAATAAGAAAAGCAATAAATTGGCTAATTTGGGGAAATTCTTTTTTTCTTTGTTTTTAAAACAGCAATTTAAGATATTTCTGTCTGCTACAATGTGGAGCACATGATGCCACATGGAAAAATTTTTTGTCATGAAGGACTTCAGTTTGATGGCTTAGCTCCTCTGGATGACAGAGCCTTGCATCAGATGGAAGTCGTGCTGATCATTTGATTTTATCTTGCTAAATTTGCAAGAAATCACAAGAAAAAAATTTTATAATCTATTTCTATCCCAGCAGTGGAAAAGAAATTATCCTCAAATTTTAACATTTCATGGAATAAAAACTGTGTATATAAGTGAAACCTATAAATTATAGACAATTTTTCCATTTTTATTATCAGCGCTCACACTTCTCTCAAATATGCTTTTGCACATGCTGCCAAAACAAAACAAACTGATTCCAAGTTCCCTTTTGCTCAGGCAGTGTACTCGTGCTCTGATTTATTCCTAGAGAACTCTTGGCTTTTACTGATTAAGGATTTCTTTTCTTCCCAAGCAGAACAGGTTAGCTAGTAAACGTTCAGCTTTTCTTAGTATTGATGACATGGTAATCTGTCTTCGGCTCTTGGAATTTGCATCTTTTCGCTTAAGGAATAGAAGTACTTTGCCCTGCCTCATTATGCTGAAGACTCGGTGTTGACTGGCGTGATCATTTGTAAGTGTAAAAGCACTCTGTTAACCAGAAGATGAGCTCCTCAGAGATAGAATCAGTGTCGCCTCGGCAAGCATGCGCCAAGACTAGTGGTTGTGATCACCGAGAGGGAGTGACATCCAGAAAGTGTAGGAGAGGGCCCAGAGGACGGCTGTCGGTCACAGGCTGGCTACAGGCTGCAGTGGAAGGCCAGAGAGAAAGTTGCGTTTTGCATTAATTTTGCTGTTAGCTTTTCTGCAACGAACTATATGCATTGAAAACTGTCGAGGATGAAGTGCTGATAGCAGGATGCTGTGGACGGCTCTGAGTGGGGGTGGTGCAAGGGATGGCCTAGCTGCACGAACTCCTGCTTGCCAGAGGCCCCGGGACCTACTTTTGCTGGTGCTGTGATCTCCACTGTGTCCTTTGTGCTTTGGCTTCTAATTGGGCCCACACATCTCTTTGGCAGGCCACCCGTTGGAAACTGACCTTGTCACCCACAGTCCAGCACCAAGATGGAACTGGTGCTTTTATCCTCGGGAGCTCCTTTGCTAGGAGCTGACGGTGTGTCAGCAGGAAGCCCAGCTCCCTTGTTTCACTAGGACAAACTCATGAGTCTCTGCCTTGTAAACTTCACCTCGGTCACGCCACTGTTTGGCCTCTTCCATTCTCCAGCCTGTCTTCCCCACTCCTGGGGCCAGTTTCTTCTGGGAGTCCATCCTCTCTGACCACTTGCACGAGAGCCTTGCTCCAGGGCTGGCATAGAGGAGAGTGGATAATGCTCCCTCTCGATTTACCCATGTCAGGCACTGCCACGGAGCTTTTTACGTGCCCTACTCCACCTGATCCTCCACAAGGCTATTAGGTGGGCCCTGTATAATCATCCTCCAGTATGGAGGATGAACATTTGATGTAATGATGTTGGAGAGCTACCTAGGTGCTCGTGAAATGAGCCAATACTTCACACACGGGGCAGGCCACAAAGATGAATTAACTTCCTCAGTGTCCCCCAGGTGAAGAGGGAAAATTAGAATTCAGGCCTAAACCCGCATGATGTCTCTACCCAAGGTCTTAACCAAGATTCGACACCAGGTCTGATCAGACCCACTGCCCATTCTTCCTCCTTTGAATTTCTCTAAAAAGCTACTGTTTGTCAAAGCTCCTGGCCCATCCTGACCTTGCCTTTGCCATTCCTGTATTCACTCAACAGAAGGAGTCCAAACCTGCTGGGGTGGAGCCCAGCTGTCCATGGCCATCGAGGGGTCACTGGGCACTAATTCTCAAGGGGCTCTCTCCGTGGATCTATGCTTTATTCAAAGCACCCCTCCACCCCACCCCAAAAGCAGATTGCCATTCACTACTGAAGTAGTAACTTATGAGCGCCTTTTTTCTAATTCAAACATCATTTTCTATTTCTTAATTGCAGAGGAAAATTGGGTACTAATTTAAAACACATGGAAACATACAAGGGGAAAGGGAAAGTGAGAAAGTTCTCACTTGCTGCCCATATGGTTGCTGCTTCATCCAGCCGAGCCTTGACTCACTGGGTCAGCGCTACCCCGGCTCGCAGGCTCTGCGATGACACACCTGGCAGCCCCGCCAATGCCCTTAAAAGGCGCTGCTATGCCTGGCCCTGGCTGCCGCCCTGGCCGCCGCCCTGGCCTGCCTTTCAGTACTGATGAAGCAATGTTCCTGCCTGGGAAGGGTGAGAACAACTCACTCCTGATGCTCTCTGGCTCCAGTCAGGAGGCCTGATTTCCTTTTCCGTTGGATTGAAAAGGAAAAATTGACTTGTGGAGAGACTATTGAGAGTCAGGCCATTTACGTCCACGTTAGGCAGCTCGCAACATTTTGGGGCAGTGGCTGTGTGCCAGAAAAATGACCCAGCCTCTCATTATGAGAAAGGGAGCAGATCTAGTTATAACACCTGGATCCACTTGCTTTGTGTGTGTCTGGAGAAGGGAAGGGATGCTTTTGGTCCCAGCACTTGGCAGAAAGTAGAATAGAGGACCATTTCTGACGAATGTCAGACTTACCCGTGTCCTGAGCACAGAGACCTATATACATTATCTCATTTAATCCCCAGGACTAAACATCAACTGGAAGTAAGTACTAGGGTAAAAGGAAAGGCCCTGAAATGTCTGCCCCGCTTAACCTTGCTTTTCCTCCTATCCCCGTCAGGTTGTGGGGCTTCAGAATTATTTATATTTGAACCTCAAGGATGATTTCCTGTTTCAAGTGCAATACAGGTTGGCTCAACCTCAAAGTTTCCTTCCAGTTCTGACAGCCCAGTGCACTGTCCAAAGGCTCTCGCCTGCCTCTCAGTACTGCGCCACCCACTGCTGGTCCTGAAACAGCTTTAGCCCTCTGTCCTCTCGGGGGCCCACACCATGCCCCACACTGCCTGCTCCAGTGCTCTGCTCAACAGCCAGTAGCTTGCCTGGGGAAAGGATGGTTTCCTCTGGAGAAGGGGTGCTGCAGACACTAAGGACTCCATGACCCGGATTAGCTCCCAGGGGTGGGCTCTCTCCTGTCTCTGCTGTCACAGCTTGCAGCCCGATGTCTCTGTCCTGGGCAGTCTGGGGAAATGCGTGAGCCCTGGAAGCCACCTGGCTGGCTCCTCTGGGTTTCACATTTTGGCCCCCCTGCCCTCCCCTAGTTCCTCCACCCTCATTTCTCTTTCCCTTGTTCTCCACTCAGGCCACTCTGGTGTCCCTGCTGCTCCTCATACATGAGGTGGGGCTAACAAAAATAAAAATTAAATTTTTTTTTAAAGATGGGGTTGAAATACCAGAGATTCAGTGAAACTTGAATTATAGATAACCTATAATTCATTTTCTTAGTATCGGATTAGCTGTTGTTTGAACGCACATCATTTCCCAAATTGATATTGAAATGTAATCTGCATGTTTTGAGATGAGGCCTTCAGGAGCCCATGAAGTAGTGAGCCTGGATTGCTCCTGGGTGGAGTTGGGCTGCCAGAGAAGCACTCAGGAATGGACTGAGCCCTGCCACTCTTCTTCCATGTTTCCTCCAGAGGATGCCGCAAGGTGTCATCCCGGAAGCAAAGAGTTAGGATCATCCTCACCAGAGGCCGAGACTTCAGCACCTCTGACTGGACTCCTAGGCTTTGGAGCTGTGAGAAATAAAGTCCTGTGCCTTATAAATCATGCAGGCTGTACGATGTTGCTATAGCCAAACAACAGACTAAGCCAAGCAAGTCTCAAAGTCTGCATGGGACATATACTAGAATATTCATTGCTTACTTGAAACCCAAATTTAACTATGTATCTAAAGTTTCTTTTTTTTCCTTTCTCTTCTCCTTCTTCCTCTTCCTCTTCCTTCTTTCTATCGCTGGGATTTCCTTCCCCTGCCAGTGCCATGGCTCCATCCACTCTTGACTCTGGCCTCTGCCCAGATGCCCTCCTTCAAGTAGGCTCTAGCCTGAGCCCACACTGGGCTCCCCCTCCTGTCTCCTGTCTGATTTCCCTCAGAGTGCTATCCTCCTTGATGTCACCTTGTCTGTTTGTTTCCTTGTCTGCCTCCCACAAGCAGGAGCTCTCCAGGAAATCAGGGCTTACGTCTGTTCTGTTCACTGCCCTTCTGCTAGAGTTTAACAGAGTCAACAAAGTGGTCATCCAGAAACTATTTCTGAGTGAGTGGCTTGTTACACATGATCAAGTGAGGACAATTTTGTGTTTCCAGTTCAGCCCATGGAAGAGAAACTAGGAGAAGGTTCTGAGTATTGGGAAAGAGTGGGAAGGAGGAAGAGAGAGAGAGAGAGAGAGAGAGAGAGAGAAAGAGAAAGAGAGAGGAGAGACAGAGACAGAATGAATTATTAGAAGAAACAGGAGAGTCTCAAGGTTGATGGGCTTCAGGAAAGCACACAACCTGCCAGAGCACACTGCCAAGGCGGCAGTATAGCGTAGTCTCGGGGCATGGGCTTTGCCCCCACCAGCTCCTAGTTTGTGACTCTCCCATTCACTTCCTATCAGCCTTGCTAACTGTTTAGTGGAAGTGTATAAATGAGAGGCTATGTGGAAGGCACTTCATGCAGCACCTGGAACCTTGCATGTACCTAACAGTGCAGCTATGAATTTTATGCCCTGGACAATCTCACTCCTCATCATGAAATTCATACTCATGAAACTCATTGCTTTGAGTTTTGCTGACTTACACCCGATGGTTTCACTTTTCAAAAAGGAAACACTGCTCTGTTGTTCTTGTACTAAATCACTGTAGGAGACTGGCAGGGTCACGATTGTGGAAGGGCAGGCCAAGTGCCGTGGGCCTAGGAATGGCCAGCGAGCCCTCCTGCCAGCCAAGTGACTCCTCCCTCCAGCCAGCCTCACTGTAGGAGGATCCAAATTTAGCCACAGGCATAAGTTGCTGCCCTTGGGGCCTTTGAGATTTCTAGGAAATAACTGAAACGGTGAGTGTTAAGCCCAGGGCTGTGAAGAGCCCGCTTCGCTGAGCACACAGGACAAAATGCACTGGCTAATACAGAAGCTGGCCTGCCTTCAAGGAAGACTAGCTCTATGGCCCTGCGCCTCACCTAACCTTTGAACCTGTTCTTCTGGTGGGAAAAGGGATGATGATTCCCACTGCCTTTTGTATAGGTCTGGCTGACCATCAAATGAAATAGGGTGTGACACAGAGCTTTGGCAACTGTCAACCTCTATATAAAGCCCAGGGTCATGATGATGTCACCAGCATTGTCGGCAGGGTGGGAGGCTTGGGTGGCTGGCTAGGGATGGATGCTCCATGTACATCTTGTCACCCACGCCCTGCGCCTCACAGATGCACACCCTTTTCCTGGCGCCAGGGTATAATATTGGTCAGTGATGTGTCTCCATGGGGCTCCAATGACACCAGGGATCATCCCCTGGATCTCTGCCACTGCATCTGGGCCCCCAGAGTCTGCCAGATGTGAGCTTCCAACCCTGCAGCCAATGCAAAGGCAGGAAACCAGCACTGGCTCTGAGTAAACATCTGGTTCACATGTCCAAAACTG
>PVKN010009162.1:0-24146 GCA_004027915.1 Capromys pilorides
ATTACAGGCATGCGCCACCACACCCAGTTTGCAGTTATGCCTTTTATTTTTTTCTTTTGTTTTGTTGAGACAAGTTCTCGCTGTGCAGTTCAGGCTGGCCTTGAGCTCACTTTTGTAGCCCAGGCTGGTCTTGAACTCGCACCAATCTTCCCGCCTCAGCCTCCCAAGTGCAGGGATTGCAGGCGTGCACCGCCATGCCCAGCCAAAGGATGATTTTATTTTATTTATTTATTTATTTATTTATTTTTGGCGGGACCAGGATTTGAACTCACGACCTTGCACTTGCCAGGCAGGCACTTGTGTCATGGAGCTATCTCCCCAGCCCCCATGCCTTTTTTTTTTTTAAGCAGCTTTTTTTTTTTTAACATTAAGGCTGGCTCAGCCTGCCCTAGGGGTGGGGCTGGCGCAGCATGTGGTGCCGGGGATTGAACCGCAATCCCTGCGGTTGTCTAAGCTTGCCTAAGCAAGTGCTTTAGACCATTGAGCCATCTTACTGGCCCCAACTATTTTAACTTTTTTTTTTTTTTCAGAACCAGGGATTGAACTCAGGTCCTTGTGCTTGTCAGGCAAGTGCTTATTCTACTGAGCTTTCTCCCCGGCCCCCATGCCTTTTTTTCCGCAACAGTTACGGATTCATATGCATCAGTAAGAAACCACACCAAGCCAAGCACGATAGCGCATGCCTGTAATCCCAACAACTCTGGAGACTGAGGCAGGAGGATCACAAATTCAAGATGAGGGCCAGGGATATAGCTCAGTGGCACAAGCACCTACCTGGCAAGCGCAAGATCCCGAGTTTGAGTCCAGGTACCAAAAATAATAAATAAATAAATAAATAAATAAATAAATGTAAGCAACAACAACAACAAAACAAATTCAAAGTTAGTTTGGGTAGCTTAGTGAGACCCTATCTCAAAAATATAAAGTTTCCCAATGGTAACATTTCTTTGTAAAACTCACAAAAGATGTCTGAGCCTAGATATGGCCATGACAGTCATGACCCAGCCCACAGTCACCAACCCAGACCCTTCCTGCTGCTATGTCATACCACATTGTCTGCCCTCCTGTCCCCACCCCCTGCCTAGCCCCTGGCAGCCACTATTCTGTTTTTCGTTTCTGTACCTCTGTCATTTCAAGAATGTCATATAAATAGGGTCACATGGCGTGCAGCCTCTCAGGATTGGCTTTTCTCACTCGGGCTGATTCTCCCGAGAGTCATCGAGGGCACTGTGTATTAATCGTTCAGGCCTTTTTATTGTAGAGTAGTTTTCCATGGTGCCGATGTTCCAGGGTTTGTTTAACTCTGACTTCGTTGAAGGACATCTGGGCTGTTTCCAGGTTCGGGCTGTTATGGATAAAGCTGCTATAAACATTCCTGTACAGGTTTTTGTGTGTGTGTGAACATAAGTTTGCATTTCTCTGGGACAAATGCCCGGGAGTGCAGTTGCTGGGTTCTGTGGTACTTGCGGGTTTCCTTTGTAAAGAGGCTGCCAAACTGTTTTCCAGAGAGGCTACACCGCTTTGCACTCACACCAGCTCTGTTCCAGAGACTCCGTTTCTTTGATTCCACCCCAACACCTGTGGTGGTTGCTGCTTTCGATTTCAGCCTTGTTGATGGGTGTGTAGTGATGTTTCTCTATGGTTTAAATCAGTATTTCATTAAAAGCTAATGACATCACACATATTTTCATGTGTTTATCTGCTATCTGTGTACCTGCTTTGGTGAAATTAGCCTTTTTGTGTTTTACATGGTACCAGGGATCAAACTCAGGACCTTGTACACACAAGGCACTTGTACCACATAGGCACTTAAACCACTGAGCTATCTCTCCAGTCCCTCATTTTTTAATTGGAATTGTTTTCTTTCTTTCTTTTTTTTTTTTTTTGCTTGCTTGTTTGTTTCTTTATTTATTTATTTTATGGCTGGCTCAGCCTGCCCTGGTGGTGGGGTTGGCGCAGCATGTGGTGCCAGGGATCCAATCGCAGTCCCTGCAGTTGCCTGAGCTTTCCTAAGCAGGCGCTTTAGACCACTGAACCATCTCGCTGGCCCCTGGAATTGTTTTCAACTGATGCATCTTGGGAGTTCTTCATATGTTCTAGATCCCAGTCCTTTGTTGGGGAAATGACTGCAAATATTTTCTTTTCTTTCAGTCTGTAGTTTCTCTTTCCATCTTCATAACAGAGTCAAGAGCAAATGTTGTAAAAAATTTTTTTTCTTTCTTCTTTTTTTTTTTTCTTTTGGTACCAGAGATTGAGAGAGCACCAAATCCTAACCATTAGATCACCAGGGAGCATCAATGCCAGAGATTGAACTTGGAACCTTACACTTGCCAGATAGAGGTTTACACTGCTGAGCTATAGCCCCAGCACACCACTCCCCAATTTTTTTTTTTCAGGCAGATAATATGTAGTTCAGGCTGCCCTTGAACTCACTATGTAATCCAGATTGGCCTCAAAGTCATGGTGATCTTCCTGCCTCAGCTTCCCAAGTGTTGGGATTATTGACATGTGCCACCATGACCAGCAGGTTAGGAATACAAATTTTGATGAAGTTCAATTTCTCAATTGTTCCTTTTATAGATAATGCTTTTGGCACCAACTGCGAGACCTGTTGACCTGGAACTAGAATCCTAAGATTTTCCCTATTTTATTTTCTAAAAGTTTTGTATATTTACATTTATATTTAAGGTCATGGGCTGGGGAAATAGCTCAGTGGCATAAGTGCCTGCCTGGCAAGCACTGAGTTTGATCCTCAGTACCAAAAAAAGATCTTTTTTTTTTTTTGTACAAAATGTGACTATTAGTTTAAGATTCATTTCTTTCTGCCTTTTTCTTTCTGTCTTTTGTCTTATAAATTATTTTTGCATTCTGATAAACAAATCAACTGATCAACTGGGCATACTTCTGTGAACTACATTTGAGCTCTTTATTCTGGTTCACTGATCTGTGTGTCTCACCTGCCAATATCACAATCCTGATCATAATCAATATCTAATATGTCTAATGCACATTATTTACAGGGTACACAATAAATCAGATAATTAGATTCTTGCTATGTTGTGCTTTTCAAAATTGTTTCAAAAGGGCTGGCTAAGTAGCTCAGTGGATTAAAGCACCTGCAAGCAGGCACAGGGACCAAGGCTTCCATCCCCAGGCCTGCCTTGCTGGCCCCGCCCCCGGGGCTCACTGAGTCGGCAATTGAGAATGGGCGTGGTGGCTCGCACCTGTAATCCCAGTTCTTGGGAGGCTGTAAACACTCGGATCACTACAAGTCTGATCTAGTAGTGAGATCCTGAACACCCTGTAGACCCTTTCCTAAAAGAAAAGAAATGTTTCAAAGAGCCTAGTTCCGTTGGTTTTCCATATAATTATGGAATAATCTTTTCTAGTTCTATAAGAGCAGCCAGGGAGATAGCTCAGGGGCACAAGTGACTGCCGGGCAAGTGCAAGGTCCTGAGTTCAATCTTCAGTTCTGAAAAAAAAAATCTAGTTCTATAAGATATCCTGCTGAGATTTTTATAAGATCACATGGAGGGCCGGCGAGATGGTTCAGTGGTCTAAAGTGCCTGCTTAGGAAAGCTCAGGCAAGTGCAGGGACTGCGGTTCGATCCCCGGCACCACATGCTGCGCCAGCCCCACCACCAGGGTAGGCTGGGCCAGCAACAAAATAAATAAAGAAACAAGCAAACAAATAAATAAATAAATAATTTTTTAAAAAAATTTATACCTAAGGGGCCAGGGAACTAGTTCCAAGGCATAAGAGCCTGCCTGGCAAGTGCAAGGTCATGAGGTCATGAGTTCGAACCTTGGTCTCGCAAAAAAAAAAAAAAAAAAATTATACCTAAGTTTTTTTGCAGTACCTGGGATTGAACTCAGGACCCTGCACTTCCCAGGCAAGTGCTTATTCTACTGAGCTATGTCCCTGGCTCAATACCTAAGGATTTTTTGAGTGATTGTAAATGATACTTTAAATTTTGGTGACCATGTGTTCATTGTTAGAATATAAAAATATGGTTAATTCCTGCATATTTATTTTATATTTCTCTGCGTAGCTGAACTCTTAAGTTCTAGGAGACCTTTGGGAGAGTCTTAGGGGTGTTCTATTTGGACAATTTTCACATCCATAAATAAGCACAGTTGTGCTTCTCCTTTCAGATCTGTGTGTCTTTTTTTCTTTTTCTTGCCTTATCCTAGAGCACTGAAAAACAGGTTAGCTGTAGGTGCAGGCTTTGTCTTCAGATTCTTTATCATGTTGAGGAAGTTTCCCCTCTAGTTCTTTTTTTTTCCCTAGAGAGTTTTGTCATGAATGAGTGGTAGGTTTTGTGTAGAGTTGGTATTTATTCTTTATTAAATGCTTGGAAGAATTCTGGGGAAACCACTGGGGCCCAAAGAACTCTTGGAAAGGTTTTATTTATTTTGGGGTACTGGGAATCAAGCTCAGGACCTTGAGCCACTGAGCTATCTCCCCAGCCCCTGGAAGTGTTTTAAAATTGCAGTCAATCACCTCACTAGTATAGGGCATTCAAATGGTTTCCTATTGGGTGAGTGAAGGTAGCTCATGTTTTTCTAGGAATTGGTACATTTAATCTACTCATACTGAAAGTTGTCAAAGTTCAATATGATTGATAGTTCATAGTATTCATTTATTATCTTCTTGATGTCTCTTATGTCTGTGGTGATGTCCCATGTTTCATGCCTGATACTGGTAATTTCTCCTTTCTTTTCTTTTTTCTTCATTGGTCTTGCTAGAGGTTTGAAAAAAAAATTTTTTTTAACTAGTTCTGGGGCTGGGGAGATAGCTCTATGGCACAAGTGCTGGCCTGGCAAGTGCAAGGTCATGAATTCGAACTACAGACCCACAAAAATAAAATAAAACACACAAAGAACTAGCTCTGTTTCATTCATATTTTTCTATTGCTTTTCTGTTTTCAGTTCCTTTGATTTCTGCTCTTATTTCTACTAGTTTCATGCTTTATCTGTTGTGAGTTTGTTTGGTTCTTCCACCCCTAGGTTCTTAGAAGGAGCACTTCTCTTTTATAATGTGTGCATTTAGGGTGAGCCACTTCCCCTATCAGTACTATTTTAGCTGCAGCCCACAAATTTTGCTGTTGTTGCATTTTCGTTATTGGAGGGCTCAATGTATCCCTGGATTTCTTTCAAGAATTCTTCCTTGATCTGTGAAGTATTCTGCTTAGAAGCATTTTGTGTAGTTCCCAAGTGTTTGGCGATGTCACTCTTATCTTTCTGTTGTTGATTTCTCATTTGACTCCACTGTGGCCAGAGAACACACTTGGCCTGATTTCCATTACCTTAGATTTACTGAGGTTTGTTTTATCGTTCAGATCTCTCTTGGTCCGTATTTAAAAGCACCCGACAATAGGCAGCTACTCTGTGTAGCCGGGAAAGCGCTCTGTGAATGCTGATGGTGCTGTGGACTTCCCTGTCCTGGCTGACTGGTAGTTCGGTTATCTATCCATAACTGAATGAGGCGCTGAAGTCTGAGGATCTGTTCATTTCTCTTTTCAGTTTTGTCAGTTTTTGCACTGTCTGTTTTGCGTTCCTGTTGTTTGGTGCGAGCATGTTGGAATTTCAATGTCTTTGACATTGATTGGCCCCTCCATCACATTTGTTCTTCTCTGTCTTTGGCATTATCTTTTCTTTAAAGTCTTTCTTTTTAAAAGAAAAAATTTTTTAAAGTCTACTTTGAAGGACTGGTGACATCGCTCAGCAGAATAAGCACCTACCTGCCTGGCAAGCACAAGGTCCTGACTTTGATCCCCAGTACCCAAAAAATAAATAAAATAAAGCCTATTTTGATGTTATAGTCATGTCTCATTTTTTCATTAATATTTGCAGAATATATGTCTTTCTATACTTTTTTTTTTTTTTTTTGCAGGAACGGGGTTCGAACTCACGACCTCACACTTGCTTGGCAGGTGCTATCTGGGAGCTATCTCCCCAGTCCCCTTTTCCATACTTTGAATTACAACCTGCTTTGGGGGACCAGGAAGATAGCTCCATGGCACAAGTGCCTGCCTGGCAAGTGCAAGCTTGTGAGTTCAAACCCTGGTCCCACAAAAAGAAAAAAATTGCAACCTGTTTGTACTATTATACTTGAAGTTAATTTCTTGTAGATAACATATGGTTTGGGGTATGTTTTTAAATTGATTCTGCCAATTTCTTTCTTTAGTTAGTGTATTTACTTTTCTTTTTTTTTTTTTATGCAGTACCAGGGAAGTGTATAGCTTTTTTAGTAGTAGTTTCTCTGGGTATTACATTGCATAACACACCACAATACAGTGATGCTTTTATTGTATCAGCTTCAGTAGAGCATTTAAACTTATGGGGCTGGGGAGATAGCTCAGTGGTGGTCTAAGCTCCTGCCAGGCAAGAGCAAGGACTCAGGTTAGATTCCCCAGTACCACATGCCACGAAGGTAACGGACCCTTAGGCATGCTGTGCTGGCCACCGAAACTGAGCATGGTGGCCAATACCTGTAATCCCAGTGCTAGAGAGGCTGAGACAGGAGGATCACTATGAGTCCAAGCTGCATAGCCACACCTGTTCCAAATAAATAAATAAGTAAAATAAACTTACGTTCAAGTCCCCCACTCTTTCTTTTATAATTGCCTTAGCTATTTTTTCTACAGACACTGAGAATCTCATCAGACAGTGCTGCAGTTTTACTGACTGTGGTATTAGGAATTGAGCCCAGGACATTCACTCTAAGCAGCATCCTCAGATCTTTTGTTTTTATATTTATTTATTTATTTATTTATTACTTTTATGGCGGGCTCAGCCCACCCTAGGCGTGGGACTGGCGCTGCACGTAGTGTTGAGTTTGAACCACAGTCCCTGTGCCTTTGCCCAAGCTTGGCTAAGCAGGCACTTTATACCACTGAGCTATCTCGCCCGCCCAATCCTTTTGTTTTTAAATTCATTTTGAAGGGGTGGGAGAGATAGCTCCATGGCACAAGTGCCTGCCTGGCAAGTGCAAGGTCGTGATTTTGAACCCTGGTCCTGAAAAAAAAAAAAAACTAATAAATTCATTTTGAGATAGGCTGGGCGTGGCGGTAAATGCCTGTAACCCCAACACTTGGGAGGCTGAGACAGAGAGATTACTGCAAGTGTGAGGCCAGCCTGGGCTTCGTAGGGAGACACTGTCTCAAAACAAATCGAAACAAACATATTGTAAGACAAGTTATCGCTGAATCTCTACATTGCTCAAGTTGGGCTTGAACTTGTGATCCTCCTGCCTAGGCCTCCCAGAGGGCTGGGATCAGAGACCTGCGCCAGCACACCCAGCTCGGTGCTGTAATCTTCGCTTTAACGCCAAATACAAGCTAGGAGGAAGCCTGCGGGGCGTGGCCACGTCTCCGCGCGCTGTGCTGGCCCTTCCTTCCCTGGGCTCCAGGCTCCATCTTTGGCCATTTCCTGTCTGTGGGGAGAGCTTCCTTTAGCTCCTTTAGGGCCAGTTTGCTGGTGTCCGGCTGTCTTTTTTGCCTTCATCCCACAACGACTCCAAGCTGACAGAGCTTTTCTCTCAGCACTTAAACACTGTCGCGCGCTCCCTTCAGGATATCACTGTTTTTGCGGAGAAACCCTTGTCTTTCTAAGCGGCCATTTCTCTCTCACTCCCTTCAAGATGTTTTTTCTTCATGTTCAGTTTCCAGAAGTTTGAGCGTGGGAAGAATTTCTTCAAGTTTCTCGCTTCAGGTTTTCGTGGCCTCTTTATTCAGTAGATGTGTCCTCTGCCCAATCTGTGACAGAGGCTCAGCCCTCATTTTTCTGCCTGCTTTCTCTTCTTCTGTGACTCCAATGACATCCACGTTGGCTCTTTTGTTATCCATCCCCAGCTCCCCGAGGCTCTATTCAATTATTTCTGTCCCTTTTTCTCTTGGGTTGGTGAAGTGATACCCATTGTTATTCTCTTTCAGCTGATTTTTTTTTTTTTAATCTGGCCCATGTTTGAGGTCCTTCACATCTTCTGCTGCTTTTCTGAGCCTTTGAGGCTTTTCTCTTGTCTCAGGTGCTTGTAACCTTTTGGTTATCTTGGAGCTGGCACATATGGTCTTTTTCATTCAGTTTGAGAACCGCCTTGTTCTCAGCATAGTACATGACACCCAGACCCTGGCCTGTTAAAGTAAGAGACCCCACTTGGATCCATTCCCTTTGGTGGCATGGGTGGGGCTGGTGTCTTAGGCTGTTTTCTGTTGCTACAACTAAGTCTCTGAGATTGGGATTTTTAAAAAGGAAAGAGGTTTATTTTGGCTCAAGTGTTTGGAGGTGGAGAAGTTCAACAGCACAGTGTCTGCATCTACTTGACCTCTGATGACAGCCTAATGCTGCACCAAAGCCCTGGGAAGAAGTGGCAAGAAAAGCCAGGCTGTGCTGAGAGGAGATGCGAGGGGGAGGCGGAAGCTTGTGTGCAACAAACAGTCCCCTCTGGGTAACTAAGCCATTCCTTTGGAACTCCAAGAAGGTGGATTCCTTAGGACCCCAAATTCCCCCTAAAGCCCCTCAAACTTTCAGTGATCCTCCAGCCTCAGCGCCCAAGTTTTGGAATCACAGGTGTGCACTGTTAGGCCTGGGAATTTTATATAAAATCTGGGCATAAAGACCTTCCTCCCTCTCTGAACCCCAACTCCTACTGCCCTCCCTGCAAAGGCTTCTGGTATAATTACTGTGTGCGTGTGTGGCCAGCTCAGACAGCCCTGGGGGCGGGGCTGGCATGGCAGGGCATGTGGTGCTGGGGGTTGAACCACAGTCCGAAGTCTCTACGCTTTACCTAAGCAGGCACTTTAGACCGCTGAGCTGTCTTGCCGGCCCCAGTACAATTACTTGATAGACACCCTTACATACATACAAGCCTTCAGTAAGTAGGCTTTGTGAGTGCGTGTTGTTCGTTTCCACATACTGTGTTGTGTCAGTAATCCCCTTTTATTATTTTTCTCTTTCTATTCAGAACTAGCCCTTCTGGTCTGGTGCATGTGGCTGTACAGATGCCTGGCTGCCTCCTCTAGCCACACCAAGCATGTGCCACTTTTTACTCTGCCCTTCCCCAGGGGGACATCTTGGTGGCCTGCAGCACTCAGATGCCACAGGGATCCCACACGCACCTGGCTGCCCCTTACTTTCCGATCTGCAGCAGGCTGGGCTGCAGGCGCAGGCACTCATCATGTCAGCGAGTTCCAGCTCTTTGCTTCCTGAGAGGCAGCCCCTGTTTACGCTCCTGCAGGCAGTAAGTGGGAAATCCTGTTGAGAAGACTAATTAAAGTCACCTTAGGGATCCTTCAGTTGGCCTGAGATTATTTTGGCCAAGTGAAAAGCTGCTCCCTTAGTTGATGTTTGCACTTGTGAATAACTCAGTTCTCCTGGATCCCCCTGGGTGATCCAGAGAGCATCCTGCTGATCCCATGGAGGAAGACAGGGGCCTATAGGGAGAAATTTCCAGAAGCAGAGAGGCTGGAATGGCAGCAATGACAAGCAAAATAGCCCTCTGGGCTGCAGCACAAAGGGAGGGTGAAGAAGGCAGCCTGGGCACAGGCGGAACACATAGGCTGTGGGTATGCATCAGCTCAGTGGGCAGAGGATGGAAGGAAGGAGGGAAGGAAGGTAGGCATGGCTCAGGGCTCCGGACACTTGCTGTGCAAGTGGCCGTGACCCCGGGAGATGTGTCTTGGCTTTAGCAGTAGAGCTGGACAGTTTTCCAGGGAGACTGTCGCAATTTCGGCTGCCTTCTGTGGCAGCATCCTGAGAGCTCCAGTTGCTCCGTGTCCCCGCCAACACTTGCAATTGTTTATGATTTTCATTTTAGCAATTTCAGTGGGCGCACCATGGTGTCTCACAGTGACTGTCATTTGCATTCCCCCGGGGATAATAATGTTTTCGTGTATCTATGTAGAATGCCTCTGGAGGAGTTCATGAAGATCCCACTCAAAGTCGCTTGCCTCTTTCCTACTGATTGCTTCTCTTTTCCTTTGGATTTGTAAGTGTTCCTAATATATTCTGTATACGAGTCCTTTGTTGCTTATGTGTTTTGCAAATGCAGTTGTGTCACAGTGTCTGCAGAGCTTAGTTGAGGGATCTTGGGGTTATCAAAATCCATGATGTTCAAATACCTCATGAAAATAGTGCAGTATCTGCATACAACCTATGCTCTTCTTCCTGGGTGTCTTATGCCATCTCTAAGTCACTCGTTGAACCTCATGCAATGTGAATAGTACAGTAGTAACTAGTCCTTAAGTTGTATTTTTTAGGGAATAATGACAAGAAAGAAAGCAAGTGCCAAATGCTAGGACACAGACCCGAGGCCACACAGGCCTGCTGGCCTCATGGGAGGATTCTAAGCCTAGGAGGAAGGCAGGTGGAATTGTGCTTCTCAAGGCTCCCTCTAGCTGCAGAGGGCAGGACAGATAGACTGGGAGACAGGAGGAGAGGAGGAAGGGTTGACCAGTGGCCATGGGGGCAGAGGTCTGGAGATACTTCAGTGGAAGAATGGACAAGAGACATCTGCTGCTTCATGTCACAACAGAAAACAAGATGTGTGTGGAGACACAGCCGGGGGGCAACAAGGCTGGTGTCCAGATCTCTGGCCTGCTGACAAGCTGACGCACTCTTCTGCTACCCACCGCCTGCAGCCAAAGGCAGCTTTGTCTTTCAGCCCTTACCAGGCCTGCTGGCCAGAGATGCACTGGGGTCACCGTCAGGACACTGCAGAGAGTGCCAGTGTGGAATTGGAGGCTTCCATGACAACCAGGACACAAATGTCCCCCACACTCTAGGATGATCCCAAGAAGACCCTGTGCCTTGGATGAGTTGGCAGCTGCAACTTCTGGGCCTAACAGGGCAGGACAATGTGCCCCCTGTGTGCAGCCTCCCGGGCCCAGTGAGCCCAGGCTTGGGGATGTGAGTTGCCCTCGGGCCCTGGGGGAAATGAAGGGATGGGGTGGCACTGGCAGGGACAACACTGGCATTGGACTCGCGTTCCTTCCTGGGAGCAAGGACGCACATGGGCACCCCAGTTAACTTCCTGCAGCCCCCCACTCTGTTTTCCTGTATTTACTTGGAAGAGTCCCCAGCCTTCACCGCTGCTCACAGCACTGGTTCAGTTGGGGCTGACATCAGGCTATGGCGCAGTTAGAGTCTTTAGATGCCTGATGTCTGCAGAGTGAAGCCACAGCCGCCCTGTGTTCAGAGCACATGGGATAGCACACACTCCCCCGGTGTCCTCCAGCAGAAACACTTCTTCACTTTACAAATGAGGCTGCAGGGGCCGGAGAGATAGCTCTGAGACACAAGTGCCTGCCTGGCAAGTGCAAGGTTGTGAGTTTGAACCCCAGTCCCACAAAAACAAAACAAAACAAATGAGGCTGCCAGCTCCCCACGTTCACACAGAGTCTCTGGGGCAGGATTTGAACTTGGGCCAGCTGGACTCAGTAACCCCCTTCCATTCTGTCTCCTGGATAGTGGAGACTGTGGGGGTTTGAATGTCCTCCTGGTGGTGGTGACCAAGGCCTTGCTGTGACATTGCTCTGTGTAGGACAGGTGTGGCTCTGCTGTGTATGGGGAAGGAGTGTTGAGAGAGCCCAGGTTTAGACCCTGGGCTTGCCCTACCTCGCTGGGTGACCCTGGGCAAGTCATTTTTTTCCTAGGGTCTCAGGCTCCCCATCATCTCGGCAGTGGTATGATCTCTGACCAGAGATGCTGCCGGAAGTCTTGGAGGAAGATGGGTACGAAGTATGGCACAACCGATGGGGCTGTCAGCTGCTGGCACATGTGGCTTCTGTGGGTTCCTGCTGGTGCCTAAGCTGACCTTTCCTGTCCTTTTTTTTTTTGTGTTGGGAAGAATTAGTACACTTCCCCACCCGGTCCTTTCTAGTTTGCACTTTTCCAACTTAGTCAGTCTCCAGCTGCTCAAGTGGCCCAGGCAGACCCTGGGCTCTGGCCAAGGGCGCTGTCCCTATCCTGGCGCTGCAGAGTAGGCCAGATGGGCAGCTGGTACTCATGACTGGAAATAGCCCTAATGGGAGATTCTGCATTTCCTGTGATCAACCACGTCCTGTCTGCCACAGTGCACAGTCTCTAGAAGGTTCTCCTATGTGGAGCCAGGGGTGTCCCTTTAGCCCATCTCTGTTGCTCACTGGGTGTCTTTGATAGAAGACACATGGGAGGGACTGACATCCATCCATTCTCTTTCCCCTCTCCTAGCAGGACCCCACCATGCTGCCTAGGGTAAATGCCACCCAGTTTCAAGATGGGCCCTGATTGGTTTAAAGCAATCTCCTCTCCCAGCCACTGTGATTATGACTGGTTCAAATATGAACAAGTGACCCAAGTAAGGCCAACCAGAGCAGAGATCTCTGTAAGCTCTCTGAGAGGTGGAATCTTCCGGTGTCCACCAGATGGTGAAGAAAGGCCATGGGCCTAGACACAACCACGAGCTGTCAGCCTTGGGCAGGAGCAAGTCTGAGAACAGAGGCCAAGCAACGAAACATAGAAAACAGCCGTGTCCCCGTCTATATGGCAGGTGAAACTTCATTCCGAGCTTCAAGTACCCTTTGCTTTTTTGGGTTGCACCTGAGCCCAGACATGCCTGCCTTTAAAGCCACCCTGAAGGGCCAGGGAGATAGCTCAGTAGAATAAGCGCTTGCCTGGCAAGCACAAGGTCCTGAGTTCAATCCCAGGCACTGCAAAAATATAAATAAATAAATAAAATAAAGCCACCCTGCGTTGAGTGTTGCATTCCTTGGAATCTGCTTAGGGCTTATCACAAAATTAGCACCAGCTCCTCGGGTCCTCTTCTTGCATCTCTAGCTTCTCTTCCTGACCACAGGCAATGCTTGTGGGACAAATAGGACCACAGATGTCCCTTTCTGGTCCTTACGCTCAGAGCCAGAAGGTTAGTGGGAGGCCTATGCCCGTGGCCCCCATTTTTCAGATGGGAACAGTGAGGCTCAATCCCTCCACCCCGTCCCAGGACATTGGCAGTGTCCCTAGAGGGGGGTCAGGGATCCAGCTCTGCTCTGAACTCAGACCTGCGGGGCTCAGGCCTATGGCCAGGCTTTCTGAGGCAACCCCTGTCCTTCCCACACCCCAGATCACCTGAGATGAAGCTGGTCTAAATCTTGCTAAACCCAGAGGATGCTCCTCATGGCTATACTCTCACTGAGTGATGCTCCGTAGCCCCTGCTGCCAACAGGGTCCAGATGGAAAATCTCTTGTGACACCCTTGGCCTTATCCCCTCAGCTATTTGTCCCTCAAACTCTCTGTCGGCCCTTCCTGCAAGGCATGTAGCAGCTGGGCCTCAGGTTCTTGCAGAAACCTGCCGGAGCCTCTCCCTCCTCACCCACCTACAGCCCCCCCTCCAACACCACCCTGGGTGAGGTGGGAGCTCCCACAGCAGCTTTGGGAGGACCTGTGTCACTTGTGCAGCTTCGCTCTGTCTCTCACTGGCCTGTGTTGGCCCTGCCCTCCTGGGAGCCGGTGTGCTCTTCATTTCTTTCAGCAGAGCTTCAGGAGGCCTGGCAGGTGTGCAGTGTTTGTCGAGTTGAATTAAACTTCTGGCTTGGCTTTATGTTTTCCATTAGGCCTTAATTTATTTTATACTTAATTGTTTTCTGGCTTGTCTTTCATTTGCTTTATTATGTTTTTTTTCCCCCACTCCTTTTCATTGGCTATAGAGACTGATTGGTTTCATTTTGACAGGTTCTTTTGTTTTTATTTTTTTGAGACAGGGTCTCTGTTTGCAGTTCAGACTGGCACTGAACTCACTCTGCAGCCCAGACTGGCCTCAAACTTGAAGCAAGTGATCCTCCTGCCTCAGCCTCCTGAGTGCTAGGATTACAGGTGTGTGCCATGCCCAGTCTCATTTTGGCAGGTTCTTTTTTTTTTTTTTTTTTTTTTTGTGGTGGGACTGGGGTTCAAACTGACAACCTTGCACTTGCCCAGCAGGCACTTGTGCCACAGAGCTATCTCCCCAGCCCCACTTTTGGCAGGTTCTTACGCACACATTAACATACACTGATCATTTTGACCCCACCACTTCCCTTGTCCAACTCTTCCCCCTATTTTCACATTTTTTGGGGGGAGTCAATGTATGCATTTATTTAGACCCATCCCCACTCCGTTCCTCACACCTCCTTCCTCTTGTGTAGTGACAGTCTCCATTTCATTTTCTTTTTTTTTTTTTTGGCGGGACCGGGGTTCAAACTCATGAGCTTGCACTTGCCAGGTAGGCGCTTGTGCCACAGAGCTATCTCCCCAGCCCTCCATTTCATTTTCTTGTCATCGTTTTTAGATTCCATATGCTATGAAGGACACCCACAATGTGTCTCTGAGTCCAGCCCACTTTGTTCTACATCACAGTCTCCACATCCACCCATTTTCCCGCCAGTGACATGATTTCCTTCTTTATAGATGAATAATAGTCCATAGTGTACAGGTATTCCTATCAATGCGCACCTGGGGCTGGTTCCTCATCTTAACTTCTAAGACTCTGCTCTGATAAACATGAGTAAGCAGGTCTTCCTAGGGTACACTGGCTGATTTCTCGGGGCACATGCCAAAGATTGGGGTTGGAGGGAGTGTGTGGTATCATACCTCCATTTTTAGCCTTTTGAGCAACCTCCATGTTGGTTTCCATAGTGGCTACACTAATTTACATTGCCCCTTACTGTAGAGGGCCGCATCCTCACCAGCATTTATTGTTTTTTATATTCTTTTTTTTTTTTTTGTATTTTAGGGAAGGGTCTACAGAGTGTTCAGGGTCTCACTACTAGATCGGACTCATAGTGATCCGTCTGTTTACAGCCTCCCAAGAGCTAGGATTACAGGCGCTGCCACCACACCATCTTAATTGTCACTTCAGCGGAGCCCACAGGGCGGGCCCAGGAATTGAACTCCTGCCCCCTGAGCCTGCTTGCAGGTGCTTTCATCCACTGAGCTATCTGGCTGACCCAGTTTTTTATATTCTTTTTTTGTGGGGGGGGGAGGGTTATATTCTTGAGGTCAGCCCTTCTGCCTGGAGACAGGATCTCCCTCTCTCTCTCTCTCTCTTTGTGAGACAGGATCGTTATTTTATTTTACTTTACTTTACTTTACTTTACTTTACTTTACTTTATTTTATTTTATTTTATTTTATTTTATTTTATTTTATTTTATTTTATTTTATTTTTGCAGTACCAAGGATTGAATTCAGGACCTTGCAAGGCAGGTGCTTATGCTGCTGAGCTATATCCCCTGGCCTAATTTAGATTTTCCGTATGTAAGAAAAGGCACATCTCTCATCCACTCCCTCTTTAATTTGGAGACAGGGTCTCTTTAAGTTGCCCAGGCTAGCCTGGACCTTGTACTTGTCCTGCCTCAGCCTCCTGAGTAGCAGGGATTACAGGTGTGCCTTAGAGTGCCCAGCAGGTTCTTTTTCATAGTATAAAACCCACGTGTGGTTATTGTCTAAAACACTGAAAGCACCACAAAGGAAAAACAAGGACTTAGTACTTTTGATAGTTTCCCTTCAACTTTTTCCTGCAGGGGTACATGTTTTTGTCTTACTGTATCTTAAACCGGGCGGGGTGGCAAAAACCTATAATCCCAGCACTCCAGGGGCTGAGACAGGAAGATCACTGAGAGTTCAAGGCCAGCCTGAACTACATAGCCAGACTCAAAAAACTAAAACAAAACAAAATAATCTTATCCTGTGATCATTTCTTATGTCAGCACCATTCTTCATATTTAATGGGTGCATAATATTCTGCCGAGTCACTTTACCACTCAGATGACCACAACATCCTGTGTGCATCACACACACACGCGCACATCCACAGGTCCTCACACATGCCTGGCACCCAGGGCTGGGAGGCTCTCCGTCTCCACAATGGAGGGATTTCCCAGGGGACAGCAAACAATGCCCTGTACACGTGCGCCCTGCAGGGTGGGGTTCCAGCCTTTTCCTCCTACTGTCCCGCAGACAGACAAGACAGACAGATGAGAGACACTGGGTGGAGGCGACGGTTTGGGGGTGTGGGCCTTTCCAGGGAAAGTCAGAGTGGGGAAAGTAGTTGTTGAGAGCTTGGGCAGGTATGACTGTGTGGTGTGACACTCTTAGATGTGTGGCAGGAGGCAGTGGCTCAGAGGGCTGCACATTTGAACTTCACAATCCTGGGACCACAAAGTGCTGAGGAGGGCTGGTCCAGTGGGGACATCTGGTCCACCCCCTGATGGCCAAGCAAGGTGCTGAAGGCCAGAGGTGGGGCTTTTCTTTCCATGTGGCCTGGACCAGCTGCTTGAAGCAAGGACTGTGCTTCTGGGACAGCCAGCTCCTGAGATCTGCAGGGCTAAGCAGAGGCACTAGGATAGGACAAGGAACAGGGCAGCCCAGAGTTCATCCATGCCTGGTCCCAAGGCAAAGCCTGACACACTTGCTCTTGGGGCTCCCCAGTGCAGAGGGCCCTGGAACGTAGAGGCTGAGGTGCCATGCCTGGGCCCCCCTGCCCACAGGCTTGTGTGTGTGGGGTTCTCTGAGGCTGACCCAGGGGGTGGGGGTCTATGGGGTCCTTGCTTGTCCCCAGATGCTGTAACTTTCACAGCTCCAAAACTGAAGCAACATGGGGATGAACCCTGAATCCAGATGGCTTTGCAGAGGGAGTTGATAGGTTCTGGCCCTACTACGGATTAGTGAAGCATTATGGTGGTCATCTAATATGGCTGATGCCCTTAAAACAACAGCTTATCTTCCCAAAGACCACCTCCTCCTTCTCCAACTAGCCCAGGGTGCAATTTCCTTTCACCTGTCCTTCCACCTCAGGGAAGGCCCCAATCAGCTCCTCAGGTCTATCTAAACATCCCCCTCAAACTCCACCCCTGGCAAAAGGCCATAAAAGCCTCAGCCTCCTTTTGTTCCAATCCAGAGAATTCCTTATCTTCCCCAAATTCTCTCCCTGTCCTCCAAGAAAATAAAGCCCCTTTTCCTTTTTCCTTTTGCCTGTTTCTCTATTGTGACACTGTGAAAAACCTATCATTTTGGTGCCACGACTCTGCAAACAGGGTCCACCCCTTGAAGATTCCAAACTCTCCTCTTCACTCACAGTTTTTTAGTTTGCCAACATGTCCCACCACCTTGTTAGGTAGAGATCTCCTGCAAAAGCTTAACTTCTGCTTACTTTTTCCCTCCCCATGGCTCTAACCCTATAAACTTCATCTCCATGCACTGCTAGCCCACCTCCTCCACTTCCCCCATCTCTTATAGATCCTATAGTTTGGGACACTTCAAGCCCTACTTGTGCCACCCATGCTATCCCAGTAGTCCAACTCAGGGATCCCTCAGCTTTCCCTTGTGTTCTCCAATATCCTATCACCCCTAAACACCAGCAGGGAATAAAACCTTTAATTAGCCACCTCCTTAACAACGGTTTTCTTAAAACTACCCACTCACCACATAATACCCTCATTCTTCCGGTACTCAAACCCAATGGCTCCTGTCATTTAGTCCAAGATCTCAGGGCTATCAATGATACAGTTACTCCAGTGCCAAACCCCTATAACATACTCTCTTATATCCCCCCCTTCCAGTACTCATTCTACTGTCTTAGATCTCAAAGATGCCTTCTTCACCATTCCCTGGCACCCAGATTGTCAGGACCTCTTTGCTTTTACATGGACTGGCCCAGACACCCTTAGATCTCAACAGCTTACATGGACAGTCTTGCCTCAGGGGTTCAGAGATAGTCCCCATTCCTTTAGCCAAGCCCTTGCTGCTGATCTTGAGATCCTTGATCTTAGGCCTAGCCTACTCCTTCAAAACATTGATGACCTCCTCCTCTGCTCCCTGCCTCCTGCCCTAGCTCTACACCCTATCTGGTTCCTCATTCCGTACTCCCTGCTGTTCATCTCATTCACCATTGGACTCTGGACTGTCTGCCCAGACGACTTTCAGGAGCCACAGAAGGTAGCTTTCATACTCTTACATTTTGCAGCAGCTTTTGGGATTCCGACCCATTTGTTATAAGGCTGCTAGGAACCAACTACTCTCAAATATGCTCCAACTCCTGAGTCTCACGCTCTTCTTACTCCCAACTTTCTCTAGTCTACGTTCAGCTACACAGGCTACTTACACCATGCTTTCTCTGTCAGATCAAGGAATAACAGCTTCTTACAATTTTACTAATCTAACCTCTAATCTCGAGGTTATCTCACATATCCCTTACTGTTGGCTAGTACCAATCCAACAAACTTGGGATGTGGGAGATACCTGGGAAGGGACAGGAAGAGGAAAAGGAGGCACACATAAAGAGTAGAGACCGGGCTCAAAATGTACTTCACCTGCAGGAATATGTTGTTATCCAAATAGCCTATATGTCACTCCCCGACCTCCCTCACTCCGCCAGTGGAAATGTGTCAATGCCAACGTCTTCTATCATGACACTGAGGGTTGTGAAACCAAAGGCATAAACAACTATGGACAGATTTTAAAAGATGCAGACCCGTTTGTCTCAGTCTGGTTTGTAGGTTGGTTTGATGCCAGACAGGTAACATTTTCAATTCCCACTGCAACACGCTCTGAACTTCTCTTGAGCAGAACTTGGGGACTCTTGGGCCAGGGAGATAGCTCAGTAGAATAAGCGCTTGCCTGGCAAGCACAAGGGCCTGAGTTCAATCCCTGGTTCTGCAAAAAAAAAAAAAAAATGATTTTCGGGGCCGGCGAGATGGTTCAGTGGTCTAAAGCGCCTGCTTAGGAGGGCTCAGGCAACTGCGGGGACTGCAGTTCGATCCCCGGCACCACATGCTGCGCCAGCGCCACCACCAGGGCAGGCTGAGCCAGCCACAAAATGAATAAATAAAGAAACAAATAAACACAACAAGCAAATAAATAAATAAATAAATAAAAATTTAAAAAAAAAAAAAGAACTTGGGGACTCTTATTTCCATAATGCTGGTCATACATGGCAGACACCTTATGGCAATTTTATGACTATAAAAACTCAACTTATATCTCCACTTCCTGTTGAGGTCCAACACTACCGTTCAAACGTACTACAACAAAAAATCATGCCTCCTATCCCTCAACTTCTGTCACATGCCTGCGACACTCTCACATACCTCCAATCCCACAGAATGCTGGCTCTGCGTCCCCTACAGGCAAGACCTCTACATGGCAGCTCCCACACCCTGGAATTCCTCGCATCTATCTTTCCAACCTAAACCTGCCATAGTAGGCCCCCTACTTATTCATAGCTCTCAGCAATGGCCAGCCAATCTTACTTGTCTGATCTCTCAATCTAAAAATTACTTCCATTACAAGATCTTCCACATTGCGCTGAGGATATCACACACACAGAAGACACAGCAGTTGGCTCATCTAAAGGTTGGTTTATGGGATGTAAAATGGGGGTTTACACCTGCCTTCCCCCAAAATGGACAGGATCCTGAACACGTGTCCTTTTGGTACCAGCCATGCCTTTAAATTCACAGTACACCATAGAAACACAAACTCTTATCTGAGCCATCAAAAACCCATCTCACTAAAATAACAAGAGCTGCTCATGTCCCAGGCCTCACTGGGGTGAGCATCCCCTCAGTTCTCGGAGTGGGACTTGGGGCAGGAGGACTCAGCACAGCTACTCTACAAATCTCTATCACCAAACTCTCTCGATTTACACCAAAAAATAGATAAGATAACATCGCCTTTAATTCACTTCAAAATATAGTCTCGATGCTGTTGCCCTCCAAAACCGCCGAGCCCTAGATGTCCTGACAGCTGAAAAAGGGGTGGCCTGTGCCATGCTGGGTGAGGAGCGCTGTTACTTCATAAATGGGTCTGGGATAGTCATGGGCAAGCTAAAGAGCCTTCGTACCTGGCTTGAACAAGAGTGCCAAGAACTCAGGTATCCTAACCCTGCTTCCTCACCATGGTCCTAGTGGGGTGACACATTTGATTGTGGGCTCCTCATCTGGTCTCTCTTCTGGGCCCTCTAATTATGATAATATTACTTTTACTCATAGCACCTTGTCTTTTTAAACTTTTGTCAAGGTTTCTTCAATCCAGGATTCGTGCCTTTACTACCAGAGTTTCTCGCCCTGACTGACAGGCCTGGCACCAGCTTCTACATGGGACCGACCTGTCACCATCATGAAGACACCCCCTGTTCAGCAGGAAGCAGTCTAAGAGAATCAGCGCCCCCTTATAACAAACCAAAGATGGGAATGATGGGTTCGGCCCCTGTGGAAACTGGCTAAGTCACCATGGCGACTCCCCAAGGCGGTGATGAGCACAGAACAACTACCTACCTGTTCTTCCCAGCACACCCGTCGTCCAGCGCACCAAGATGATCTACCTCACCTCCCAGGATGATCTCCAATGAGCCCTCCCAACGTCATCACTCACCTGCCAAGGTCCTGCCCCCTTTAGGAACCTATAAACAGAGCTGCCCTCACTGTGCCCCGAGGGTTCCCGCGTGTCTTTCCCTGCGGTCCTCCCGTGTCCGCAATAAAGGCCTCTTTTATCTTTTCTATTGCTTTGCTGTGCCACTGCCATGGCCGCCACCATTGCTGCTGGGTGAAGCCTATCAGGAGCAAGTCAGCTCCCAGGAGGGGCCTGTGGCCTGGCTCCCCGCTTCTCGGGCTGTGAGGCGTCAGAGCCCTCCTCTGAGCCCACAATCCCAGCTGAAAGCAAAAGCCCCCTGTAGGCTGGTTGTATGCGGACCCCTGGATTTCTGCTTCCAGGTTAGGATCTTTTTTTTTTCCCACAGTAGGCAGGGACTGCTCTAACACAAGGGGGTCCCCTGTCACCCAAATCCAAAGGTCACCCAAAGCAGAACGTAGCTCCTTCCACACAGCCAAGCTGCATGGGGTAGCACCTAGCCATCGGTGCGTCCGACGCCCCCAGCGCCTAATGCCTCCTGCACCCGCCGCGCCGCCGAGGCAGCTGGATCAGGCTGCTGCCAAGAATGCGAGGAATGCAGAGCGGCTGCGCGCTTCCCGCTCCTCTTCCTCCCCCTCCAGCAAGAACAGGATATTCCCTGTCCAGGGAAACCCAAGTCCGGTCCCTTTATGGGAAAACCACAGGGCATCTGGCGGTGCCGCTCCATTCCTGGGGTGGGCCCTTGGCGTGGGGACCCAGGGGCTCAAGCTGCCAGGAGGAGGCAGGGGGCAGTGGGCAGCTCTCGGTTCAGCACTGTTGAGGCCCTACTGTGTGCCACAGGCTTCCTGTGATAACTCACTGAATCTCACACCAGCTGAGAGGGAGGTGCTGGGAGCCTATGGAACTTGCCCAGAGGCACCAGGTAGCGAGTGGCCAAAGTCAGGCTTCACAACCCAGGCCAATCCGCCCGTGCCTGTGCTCAGCCAGTAGGCCAGGTGTCCTCCGTTCAGCTGTGACCATGGGGCCTCACCTGGCGACCCCATAGGGCACCTACACTGAGGCAGAGAAGCCTGTGGAAGAGCACCTCCCACCCCATTAACAGCTGGTGAGTTTTTAAGTTGATCAAAGGTCAATATGAGACACTCACGCCTGGGGTGCGGTTGTGACACCCAGCTCCAAACCCTCTCCCAAACTGCTCTTAAGGAGGGTCCAGAGCCTCACAAGCCCAGACCTCCTGGGAAAAGGGAGGAGGGCTCCTCTAGACCCCCTCTCATGCGCAGGGAGGTTGTCACTTTGGGGCCCTAAAAAGGCTGATGGGTGAGCTTCACCCGACTGCAGCCCTGAGACTGTAGGGTACTGGACCCTCACTCACTCACCCCTGCACTGGTCTCCCCAGCCCCTGACTGGACTACGCATCTAGCAGGGCTGGTTCGGGTATAACCCCGGCCTGCCTGAACGTTCTCTTGTCACTTGGATATGCAGGGTGAGGGGCAGAAAGGCAAGGCCGTGAGCTGCGATGCCCAGATCCCCAAACCCGCCCCATGTGACTACAGAACAAGGACATGGGAGATCATTCCCGTTCAGGAATAGGGGAAACTGAGGCTCTGGGAGTCCATTTGGCTCTCCCCGAGGAGTGCTCAGGTTTTAAAGCTGATCTCTCTCTCTGGCACGCACCAGCTGTCACGTGGGCGTCTGGGTCGGAACCAGCCTCTGCCTCTCGCGCGCAGTTGCTGAGCTCCTGGCCCCTGGGGTCCGGTCATTTTGGCTCCAGCATTTTGTCCAGCACCAGGTCCCGGGGGCCAGGGTCAGGTAAACAGGATCCCGGCGCATTCCCTGACCCTGTTTACCTCGAGAAGGAATGCGCGGGCATTCTTCCCCGGGCCAGCCGTGAGTCAGCTCTCAGCAATGCGTCCCGCTCAGCCTGCCCGCCCCCAGCCCGCTCGACCCCGGCCCCTCGCCTTCTCACCTGGTGATGTCACCGATGTCTCCCCTCCCAACCTCCCCCCCAAAGCCCACCGGGCCCTGGGGTTGCCATAGCGACGGCTCACAACAGGAAGCAAGCCCCGGTGGAGGCCTGAGCTTGGGCAGAAACACAGGAAGAGCGCGGGGCAGCATTGTCAGCCGTAAAAAACAAAACAGGACAAAAAGATTTAAGGAGAACAATTAGCCCAAAGAAAAGGGAGAAAAAAAAAGAGGCCAAAATAACAAACAAAGCCAAGCAGCCTGAAGGCAGGGTCTGGCTGCGCTCCAGGGCGCCCAAGGCCTGTGTTTTCCCTCCCAACACAATGTAGGTTGAGTAATGAATGCCTCCTTCTGAGAAGCTCGGGTGACAGGGACTGTGACCAGGCACAAGGACGTTGCTCGGGGACCACTCGGGCTGTCCCGCTCCTTGCTCCAAGTCCCAGTTCTGAGGCGCCACGGCATGAGGCCTCAGTTTGGCTGCATCCAAAGCGCATCTTGGAAGTTCTCCAAGGGGGATGGGGGGGGGCGGTGGGAGACGCTGCGGAGCACAGGAACTAAGACTGAGACAGAGAGAGGGGTGAGGGTCCCCAGGAAGAGACCGAGTAACTAACTGTGGGGTGTCCCTCAGGAGAAGAGGCTGAAGTGCTGGGGCGGGGGGAGAAGAAGCGCCGTCCTGAGGGGCAGCGGCAGGTGTGGTCTGGGCTGCGTGCAAACAAATCCAAGGCCGGCCTGGCCTTGGGGGTCTCAAACACCGGCTGATGCGGTGCGGGGGCCGCAGCTGGGGGGGTCTCAGATGGGACCCGGGAAGGGCATGCCTGCCCGCCCCGGCCTCGGGCCCCTCCATCCGGTGGAGGCGGGGAAAGGCCAAAATCCTCTGAGGGCTGGAGAGTGGCTTGGGTCTGCAGCGGAGTACCCAGGTAGAGTGAGGCCGTGGAGGCCGAGTGGGATGAGGGGACTGGAGGGCCTGGGGTGCTGTGAGGACGCAGCTCCTGTCTTGTGCCGAGCCCCCCGGAATGTCGTCCTGCGAGCCCCCGGGGATGTGGTCCTGACAGGTTAGTCCTCTCTCCAGGCCTCAGTTTCCTCATCTGTATACTGAGGGTTCTGGTCTGTATTTGCTGAGTGGGTTCACGTGGGACAGGTGTCCGGCAAGGCGGCTCCACGGTGTACCAGCTCTTCTCTGGCCCCTCGCTGCTCCTCCGCTGGCCCCTTTTGTTGCTTCCTCCGCCATTCTGGACCCAGGAGCCTTCTTGAGATCTGTCTCCACCTTCTCTTTTCCAGCCCCAGGTACATCCACCGCTCATCCCTGCCCCCAGCCCCCCTGGTTGGATCTCCCTGGGCTGTGTGACCTTTAGTTTAGCAAGCGACACATCCTCTCTGTGCTTCAGCTCCCTCCTCTGGGAGGGAATGAAGCCGCTGTGATTGCTACGTCTCAGAGCAGCGTGGGGACTTGGGCCGAGGTTCCCTGTTCCCGTTCTCTTCCTATGTCGCGCACACATGCGAGGGCCCCCTCCTTTGGGGACTGGTGGACCAGAGCGGAACGCTGCGGCAGGTAGACACTTGTGAGCCTGGTGCCACCTGGTGGTCAGAATGAGTCCTGTTGCTCCGAGGGCTCAAGACAGGAGCTGTCCCTCGCCATTTACTTATTTATTTATTTTATTTTATTTATTTATTTGGCGGGACCAGAGATTGAACTCAGGCCCTTGCGCTTACCAGACAAGCGCTTATTCTACTGAGCTATCTCCCCAGCCCCTCCATTTTTTCACTTTTTGTTTTCCATCCTAAACGGATCCTTTAATAGTCCCCCCCCACCCCACCCCCACCCCCCGC
>PVKN010009163.1:0-24125 GCA_004027915.1 Capromys pilorides
CTTGCCAGGCAAGTGCTTATTCTACTGAGCTATCTCCCCAGCACCTACCCTTTTTGATCTCAAAGAAAACATGAACTATAAGTTTACAGGGAAGTTTTAAACAATCTGCATTTTATATCTTAGGAAGTATACTTTATGCTTGTATTTGGTACAGGTTAGGAATTGCATCTCATGACTTCAGTTATTTTGTGTGATATGAGAATTTCTGGAACTTCAGATGAAATTTGTTCATACTGTAAAAATGTTTGCAAAATCAAATAGAAATGATTTGTGTGTTAACTGTGCACAGAAATAGCTTATACTCTACTTGTGTCTCATTTTATTGGTCCATAAGTGATAAAAAATTGTACAGGCTGGGAACAGATAATCTGTGTATGCTTTGTGATGATAGGCTAGAGTGTGGAAATTTGTGGAAGGTGAATCGGTCCATCAGGCCAATCTCTGAGTATCTAAGAAACAACATTATCTTATCAGAATGAGAAGAAAATTCTCTATGGGATATTCCTACCAGAATGAGAACTAAACGTCTCTCTACTCTTCCCTATTCAGAAGTTTTCAAAGTTCCATTATGCCTATAAAAAAGCATGTAATTGCTAGTGGTCACCAGTGGTGGTCATATTGACTGGCTACATTTCCCTCATGTAGAGTTTGGAGGGAAGAAAAATCAGTCATGTAATCGTCTAGTTGGAGTCTTGAATTCTGCTTTTATTCAATTTTTATTTAATGTTTTCAAATTACAGTTTTGAGTGTCTTCTATAAACCCAGTCTAAACTTGATACTTGGAGGGATTAAAGGACTGGGGATTTTGTTTTGTTTTTATTTTGGAGTTTTATGATGCTGGAGATTGAACCCAGGGCCTCACACATGCTTGATGACTGAGCTACAAACCCAACAACTTTGGGTTTTTGAGACAGGTTCTTGTTTTGTTGTTCAGGCTGACCTTGACGCACAGTGAAGGTCAGCCTCCCACATGCTGGGATTACAGGCATGTATCACCAAGCCCAGTTTAAGAAATGTTGTAAGTCTTGCTTAAGGAACATATAATCCTGCATAGAATGAAGATGCACATGCCTCAAAGAGATAGATAGAAATCTAAAACAATGAGGACCACTGCAGCAGACTTACATCAGCTGACTCACATCAGCCTGCCCGAATCTGCTGAATCCACACCAAGGGACACAGCCTGTAAATTGTGTGTATTTTGATGCACATAAAAGTTTGAAAAAACATTATTATGCTGCCTCATCTCAAAGTGAAGCAAAGTGCACATGTTATGTAGAGGTCTGTGGATATTCATACAGTGAAGAAAGACGACATACTAGTTTCCTGAGACCATCCTTCCTTTGAAGAAGTTTAGGAAGGAGTCCTTGCCTCACCTGCCTCTCTGCCTCCTATGTTACAGGGGGCAGGGCAGGGTAATTTTTTTTATTCTGAAAGATTTTTCTAAGTGCTTTGCACGTCAACAGTCCTGATTCATACTTTTTTTAGACATTTTGTTTTCTAAAACCTTTCTGCTAATCCACGTGAATGATTTCTTCAGAAATCTTTTTTAAAGTTGGTAACTCTAACAGAAAGGTCAGCAGGAAGTGCATGCCCCTGATGTCCCTGTGCCCAGCCTGCTGCCCGTGCTCATGTGCTGTTTGCTCCTGCTTGTTTCCAGGTGGAAAGCTCTCCGTGGTCCTCCCCGCTCGAGACCTCCTGGAGCTCCTGCTGGAACCGTCCACATCTGCGCTTGCCAAGGTGACCACAGTGCAAAGAGGCAGCAGCATCTGAGGAAAGTTGTAGGTTGCGTTGTTAAAAACAAGTGAAGTTTTCGTCTGCTGCCACAACATTTTTAGAAATGCCTCTCCTGGGTGGTATACATTCTCTAGATTCATAATTACTTCAAAAACAAAACCTTACGGGTTGCAGCACCAGCTCTTTGCTCAATCCAGATTGCCCACGTGGAGTAGCCAAATGCTTCTGCTTGCTCTGATTTTTTATTTTTATTCAGTCCAAAATAGCTTGTTACAGAAGAAATCAGCTTATGTTAAAACAGATACTAGGGTACGGGGGCTTTAAAATGTGTTCCTTGAGTCCCCTTCTTGGCTTCCTAGGCCCTCTGCAATATAACTGATTTGTTGTTTTTTTTTTTAATGAGGCTGGGATGTGGCTCAGTGGTAGAGTTCTTGTCTTGCAAGCAGCAAGCCTTGGGTTCGATCCCCAGCAGCACAAAGGATATGAGCAGTAAACAGCTCTGCCCACCCTGGTCTGCTAGGCAACGCAGAAAGCCTTCAGAAAAACAGCTGATAGCAGGTCTGCAGTGTGCCAGCACTGCTCACAGTGTCTCTGCTATCACAGGATCGCACGTGTCAGGTTCAGTTTTCGGATTTACCAGTTCACGGACTTAAAACCCAGGTATGATAAGGTTTAGGATAAAGAGCTATCAGGCAGACCACTGGCCAGCATGCCATCTAAATTAATTTATGAAGGGTAATACCTGCTATCAGTTGTAAATTCAGGAGACCAAAGTGCTGATCGGAAAATGCTTGTACAGCATCAGCCTTTGTACTGGTCCTTCTGCCCCATCCTTGCTGCACAGTGTTTTGGAGCAATCATCCAAAAGCAACTGTGGTAATTCCCTGATGGAAGCCGCACTACCCTGAATTTGGAAAAGTCCTGGGGACTTTTCCAGTGTGTATGTATTCTGTCCGTGCCTGTTTGTCTTTCTGGCCACACTTCTGTTTTACCCAGTACCTATCCAAGGCTCGCTTTCTACTGTTGCATAATACATGGCATGTATTGGATATCTTCCTGTCCTGCCTTTCTCAGATCTTTTTCCAGCAAAATTCTACCTATGGTTAGTATCCCTGTGAACATGCTGTGCTCCATCTGATGAAGTCTGTCTCGTTGGAACCCTTAATTGTTTGTTTAAAGCACCAGCTCCCGAGCTTTGCTCTGTAACAGACTCACTTAGAGAGTTAGTAAAGAACACGGAGACCATACTTGACATGGTTTACCATGCCTGTAACTGCAGCACTCAGGAGGCTGAGGCAGGCTATCAGTGTGAGTTCAAGGCCAGCCTGGGCTACAAAGTGAGTTCAAAGCCAACCTGAACTCCATAATGAAACCTTGTCTGAAAAAGATCAAAATAAAGGACTGGGGATGTAGCTCAGCAGCACAGTGCCTGCCTAGCTAGTGCAAGGCCCTGATTTTGATTTCCTGGACCAGAAAAACAAAAATAAAAAAGAACAGAGATCAAAGCTTGGTGTGGTGGGACAGCCTGGACCACTTGAAGGTATCCCAGGTTCCCTGCAGAATCTTTCCTCACTAAGATTTTTTTTTTTTTTTTTTTTTTTTGTGGGGCCAGGGTTCGAACTCATGACCTTGCACTTGCCAGGCAGGCACTTGTGCCATGGAGCTATCTCCCCAGCCCCAACATTTATTTATTTGTTTGTCTGTTTATGTTATGGCATGCTCAGCCTGCCCTGGAGGTGGGGCTAGCACAGCATGTGGTGCCGGGGATTGAACCACTGTCCCTGCAGTTGCCTCAGCTTGCCTAATCAGGCGCTTTAGACCACTGAACTATCTCACTGGCCCTCCTCACTAAAATTGGAGCATAGCTAGTGAGGCTTTTCTTATAATGATCTAACATTCTATGTTTTCTTTTCTTTTTTTTTTTTTTTTTTTTTTTTGTGGTGCCAGGGATTGAACTCAGGACCCTGCGCTTGTCAGACAAGCGTTTATTCTACAGAGCTATCTCTCCAGCTCTATGTTTTCTTAATGTACTTAGTATATTATTAACCTGATAAGGTTAATTATTGACCTTATTAAATGATAAGCTTCTGTAGATCTTATTCATCTTTAAATGTGACTCCTGACTCCTGTTCCCAGCACAGTGATTTTCAAAAGTAGGATGACTACTGTAAGCATTTTATTTTTGGTACCAGAACTCAGGACGTCACACTTGCCAGGCAGACACTGTGCCACTGAGCTATATTCCTGGATTGAAAGTAGGAAGGCAGTTGCACTGTATTGTAGGTGACTGGGAAACAGAAGCCGAACTGAGGATGGGTAGGGGGTTGTTCAATTCATACTTGCCATCATAGAGCAAATGCATGGAGTATTTAGTACACACTGATAACGTGGCTTGGAAAGCCATGGGACTCCACAGTGAGTCAGGTATGAATGTTCCACGGGCCACTTGGCTCTCACCTGATGCCATTATCCACATCCTTGTCAAAAGAAATAGGTCCATCAATGATGGGGAACCTTTTAGAGCTGTCCCTGATAGCAAGCAGCCATCTGTGGCACGCATGCCACAGGTTCACCAGCACTGATAGTCCACCCATGACAGTAGGAAGGCAAGCGATGGTCTAGTCACAGCAGGGATAGAAAGGAGCAGCCGGGGTTTCTCAGTCTTTTGGCCAAGATCAAGTATAGAAATGGAGCAGCCATCGAGGCATGCTCAGGGAAGCAGTGAGTGACACCCTGTGGTGTTTCCATGATCTTAGACTGTAAAGCTCTTCAAGGGTAGAGTGGTGTCATTGATCAGTGCTGAAGCCGGGACCATGAGGGCTGTGCTTTCAGCTGGTAGAAGGGGTCCAGCTAGGGTGCTTCAAACTGTGGTCTGAAATTAAAATGTAACCAAAAACTCCGGGAGGGTTCTAGAGATCATGAGGGCCTGGAGACAGCTCAGGACTCGGGTTCCTCCCTACTGCTCCCTAATAGTGGAACCCAGCATTTGTGGCAGCTTGTTTATACGTGTGTTTAGTCACACACACTTGTGAGTGCTTTCGTGCTTTCTGTGGGCCAAAGATATCAGCTAAGCACATAGAATTCAGTGGTGGTGAACCTATGACTCACGTTGGATGTTATCACTGACAGCTCTAAGAGATTGGCCCTCACTGACCTAGATGCTGTATTACCAGATATACACAGGAACACCTCTACACGCATGTGTCCTTGAGTTTTTCCAGTGCTCCTTTCTTTTGTAAAGCCCCATTTCAGAATATTTGGTTTGGTAATAAGAGAAGAAACAACAACAAAAAAAAACTGTTTGAGAAGCTCTTTGCAATTGCTCACCGTCTAATGACCTGCTTACTTCTAGGATTCAGTTGATTTCCTCTCTCTTGATTTGTCTAATGAATGCCAAAGTGAAGCAAGTCTTCCAGAGAAGCTGAGTGAATTGCAGGTAATTGGAGACATTTTCATATCAATAATCAATGGTGAAAGTTTCTGAAACCATAGTAGATGTTTCATACTTCGGCCAATGCCTAAACTGAACTTCCACCAGCCTGCCAAGTTGCACCTGGGGAGATTTCCACTGAGAGCATCCCCAGAGAACATTAGGATGTTAGAGCCTTTCCTAGAAAAGGTAACAAGGGTTAACTTGTTAAGGTAAATATTCACAGTACGCTTACCTACATCCCCAGCCCTTTTTTGTTTTTCATTTTGAGACAGGGCCTCACTAAATTGCCAGGGTTTGAATTTGCAACCCTCTTAACATGGGATTACAGCAGCACACCTGGCTGATATTAGTTGTTTGTTTGTTTATTTATTTACTTTTTATGTATTTAGTATAGGGTCTCACTACGTAGATCAGACTCGAAGTGATTCTTAGGTTTTCAGCCTCCCATGTGCTGGGATTACAGGCGAATGCTACCACGCCCAGTCTCATTCACCACCTCAGTGCGCCCTGGTGGTGGGGCCAGCACAGTATTGAGGGGATCAAACCTCAGTTGCTGCATCTGGCTAAGCAGACACATTAGTCTGCTGATCTATCTGGTTGGCGCATTAGTTGTTTTTGTAAATGTCTCACCTGAACCTGAATTCGCTTGCAACTCAGCCTGTAGTTTTGGACATACCAATGTGATTCCCTGTTTTTAGACAGCCTTGTGGTGTCTTTGAGGTCTGCTTATGCCTGTGACAACAAAGTATGTCTTCTTTCCTCATGGAATTAAATCAGAGATTGTCGCTGAGCTAAAGGGTTCAGACCTAAGGATGTTGGTTATGCAGAAGCAGTGTGGCTCTGAGAGGCAGGCAGTGGGAGCACTGGAAAGTTTGTACTTAAGGATGTGGTTTACAGTGCTTCCCTCTTGGTTACATCCTTAAGAAGGCCAGCTGCTGCCATTGCCTGGGTAACTCTGTGAGACACAGCTGGCCTGCCAAGTACTGTGGTGAAATTCTTTGTGGACAAACTTAGTGCACCCCTCCCCCTTTCCTAACCCTTGTAATAGTTCCTTTTTCATTTCCTTTGGCGGGAAATTAACTCTAGACCTTACACTTGACAGCTCAGGTGTAGCCTCAGAGATTCAGAATGGAGCCAAGCATCCTGATGTGTGCCTGTCATTCCAGCCCTCTAGGAGGCTGAGGCAGGAAGATTACAAATTTGAGCATTGCTCGGGCAACTTAGCAATTTAGTAAGCTCAAGTCTCTAAATAAAAAAGCAAAAAGAAACTGGGGATGTAGTTCAGTGAGAAGGCCCTGAGCTCATACTTGGAAAAAAAAAAAATTCCATCTGAGCATGATGCTACACACCTTTATTCCCAGCACTCTGGAGCCAGAGTTAGGAGGTTGTTGGGAGTGCAAGGGCAGCCTGGGCTACATAGTGAAACCCTGTCTCAACAAAACAAAACAAAATACAAATGGAGCAGGGAGCAACTCTGTGTTGGGCATGTGCTTTGTACACATGAGGTCCTGGGCACAGTTCCAGCACTTCCAAACAAACCATTTCAGAATAACAACTGACAGGGGTGCAGCCAGAGAAGAGACTGTCCTGTATGATCACGGTTATAAGCCTGGTTGCATTTCCAGTACACAGTTATCACTCTGAGACAGGAAGAAGTGAGTTCTTCCTCCCTGAGGAGAAAGGCTGAGTTGCATCTTTGGGAGTCATAGCACAGAACTCAGCTTTCTCCTGACACACCTTCAGGCCTCACCCCAGGGGCCCTTACTCCTCTCTCTGCCCCAAAAGGGAACGGGCCCCTTCTGTGGGTGGCACAGGGCGCAAGGCCATGAACTGCCCTTTCCTCCACTCTCCTCAGAGCACCTCTGTGCCCCTTGCCCGTGCCGAAGCTCATGGTGGCACCCAAGTGTGTTGGGGCCCAGCTCAGGCCCAGCCCCATCCAACTGCTACAGGAGCCTATAGAGAGCTCCATGTCCATTTATAGGCTCTCCACTTGGCAGCATGACTGAGCCTCAGGGGCTTTGGCTCCCCAGTCATGGAAAAGGCCAGCCGAGTTTTGAGTGTGGATCTTTCAGGCAGGAGCCTTCCGTTCTGTCAGCCACCCGAGCCAATTGTCCTGGAAACCCCAGCACAGAGAAAGGCTGAAGGCTGCATTGAGTCATAACCTGCTGAGCCTGTGGGCAGGCAGCTCAGTGGGCTCTCGGAGCTTTAGAGGCCTCATCTGCAAGGAAGCAGGGCCAGTGTACCCAGATCCTTTGTAAGAAGTTGCTGCTGGGAGTCTTTAACTGTTTGGAGGAGAAAAAAAGTTAGTATGGGAAAACTGATGAAATCCCAGCTTCCCAAGAGAGATAATTTAAAATGAAGTGAAGCATGTCAGCCTGAAGATACTCCCCTTGAAATTGAAGTATTTAGGGGGGAAAAAAGGGGAAGGCAATTATAGCTACTCCGATTTTAATGATGACATGATAGGAGTGAGAAAGGGCATAAAAAGAATTAAGATGTATTATGCACACAGGCCAATTGCCCAGGATGAGTAAAATCATCTGTCCTGTGTACTTGTGCTAGTAAAATATTTTTAAAAGATGAAAGCTCTTTAGTTCTTCGCCATGGAAAATCTCAAACATACCTAACAGGAGAAAAGGCTAAAGAATCCCTGTGAAACCATCAGAAGTTTCAAGTACAGTTATTTCACCAGTACGCTTCCTTTCCCCTTCCAAATGGGATTATTCTGAAGCAATATGGTGATGGTGGAATCTTGATTGAGTAACACAGACTCCAGATAGAGCAGAGCGACGAACGTGCTCCTGACTGACACTGGGCCTGCCTCACAGAGGTTCCTTGGGTATCTGAGGCAGTGTCGCTTTGGCTGCGGTGAGAGGGTGACCTGTGTTACTGAAGAGAGTGGTTCCCCTCCTCCAAAGTCCAGGGACAGCCAACCCAATTAACTGAGCTGGCTGGAGTGTTTAAGACACTCCCTTGGAAACTGGGTGCTATCCAAAGACACATCAGGTAGCAGCTGCTCTCTTGCTCTCTATCTTTTTCAGAGGATTAAGTCAAAAGCACAAGTTTTCATCTTCACTCTAAAACTCCAGAATTGTCCCTCTACCAGGACGAACCCTGCAGGGCTGCTCCTCAGCCTTTTGGAAGGTGAGTGGACCATCTACAGGGGCCGGCAGTCACTGACTTGGTGTGGAGCAGACTTGAGGGCTGGACTGGCGCCCTTCCTGGGTAGCACAAAGTCCCTGCCTTCCCTGGCAACCAGCGCCCACTGCCTCAAGAGAAAAGATCTGTACCAGGGTGAAGACTGCCAGGCCTGAGGTATGCGCTACAAGCACAGAACCATCTCAGCCTGGCTCCCTTCCATTGTGTCTCGCTCTGAGATCTTTCATCCCTGCCTACTCTATAGGCTGTCTCTTGCCCCTCAGTCTTGAAAGAGTCATGCTGCTCTCTGGTTGCCCCTGTTCTGTGTCCCTGGCACCTCAGGTGCATATGGACTTGCTGGGCACAGAAGATATACAATACCCTCACATGCAAGACCTGTGGCTCAGGGACCATCGTTTCAACATCTGTTCAAGATCTTTTTGTGTGTTTTAGGGAAGTGTCTACAGGGTGTTCAGGGTCTCACTACTAGATCAGACTTGTAGTGATCTGCCTGTGTACAGCCTCCCAAGAGCTGGGAGTACAGGCGCATGCCACCCATCTCAGTGCACCCCAGGGGCGGGGCCAGAATAGCAGGTCCAGGGAGCAAACCCCCAGCTCCTGCGCCTGCTTGCAGGCGCTTTAATCTGCTGAGCTATTTGGCCGGCCCTTGTTCAAGTTCTTGACAGCGAATATGACTGGCTGTGAATCAAGAAGCTGCTCCCTATCTGAGTTGGGGAGAGCTGGCGTCTGTTAACATGTGAGGCCGTAGGAGACTACAGGAAGGAGCACAGACAGTCCCTAAGTACTGTCACCCTTAGGCATAGGCCAGCAGACAGAGACATCTGCCCTGCCCACCCCCTGCATCTCCAGCACTGTGTGACTCCACAGACACCACTTAATGCTGTCACCTTAGCTCATCTCTGATAGCATGGTTACTTTCATGTGCATGTGCACTTACGCCCCAACTTTTTTTTAGTACTGAACTCAGGGCCTCTCCTATTCTGGGCAAGCATTCTGATACTGAGCCATATCTCCAGCGTTTTTGAGACAGAGTCTTGCTACATTGCTCAGACTATCCTTGAATTTGTGGTCCTCCTGCTTCAGTCTCCTGAATAGCTGGGATTGTAAAGTGTGAGGCACCTGCCTGGCTTTAGCCACCGTTTACAGCAACAACAACAAGAATCCCACTGCTTTCTGTGCTTGGGTTCTTCTCAATCACTCCCAATTTTGTGGTTCTAGACCAGCAGCACACTTAGAGATAGAGTGCACCTACAGATTCCACCCAGATATCTCACAGAGACTCTGGGGTGATTCTAGCAGTGGATGTCAAGTCTGTAGGTGATTCGGATACCCCAGAAGTATGAGAACTACTATTTTGTGTGTTTTTTTGTTTTGTTTTGTTTTTTGTTTTCGTTTTTTTTTGTGTGTGTGTGTGTGTGGTTTGTTTGTTTTAATTTTTTTTTTTTTTTTTTTTTTGAAAGAGGGTTTCTACACAACTCAGGCTGGCGTTGAGCTTGCTTTGTAGTCCAGGCTGGTCTCAAACTCACTGGAATCCTCATACCTCAGTCTCGTAAGTGCTGGGATTACAGGCATGTACCACAGTGCCTGGCTGAGAACCACTGTTTTAAGTCATGAGCAGGTCAGCAGTGCCTGACCTCTCTAAGTCCTTAGGCTGTGACGTTTTCTGGAGGCTCTTGAAGCCATCACTTGGGGTTTGCATATTGTTATGAATGAGGAAAACTGCTTTCAGATGTGCATGTTCTTTGCTGAGCTTCATGTAGAGTGAATTAAACTACTTCTTTTACAGCCATAGATGAAGACCAAGTACTCGTCACTGGGTTCGATGTCAGTGCATTCCTGAGCTGTTCCAGTTCTAAGGAAAGGTAATGCTAGATGACTTACTAAGCTATCAACAACAGAGCTGCAGGCTGCGCTGCTGTTCTCTCCCAAGGGTGGCCTCTCTGGGGCTGTCGCCATTGTTTCTTGGACCCGCAGGTTCATTGCACTGTTTTCTGTAGAACAGTGTGGTTCCCATTGCGTCTCAGTGTGGGCCCCACTTGGGTAGCTTCTCCCTCTCAGCTCACCCAGCCACTCACAATGTGCAGATCTCAGACCTCAGAAGCAGAGTGTGGAAGAGAGGCCAGGTTAAATGTAGGTCTGACTACCACACACAAATTCCATGAAGTGAGTTCTTGACCCTGTGTTCTCAGTGTAAAATCTGAAACAACTTCCTTAACCAAGACAGAAAAGGCAGCTTTTACAGAGTGCTAATGACGGAGGCTTTAATTAGTGATGAAGCTGTAAATAATACTTATCAGGGACTAAAGTACCACGATTTGTAAATGATATACTGTACTTTAAAAGAAATGAGAGCCAGTGCAAGGTTAGTATTTCACATCAGCCACACAAGCAGGAAAGGATGGCATGGAAAATAGCCCTTGGTGTCCCCAGAACCTCAGCCCTCCGCTAGGTGTGTTTCAGTGAACTTTGCACACCATGCCTTGAGGTAGGACAGGCTAAAGACAGTCATTCAGATTCCAGACGCCCAGCAAGAACTTTGTTTACCTCTGACATTTCATAAACGTTGGTGCCAATATCTTTATCCCTTTCCTCTTCTGTCAGCTGTCTTGAGCCATAGTCTCCTTCTGTCATTTCACCCTCTCGACTCTCTTCAAATCAGCATTTCAGATCAATAAACCTGAGCAGCTGCGGGATGTGAGGCCTTGCACAGGGAGTGCAGACAGGGCCCCAAGCATGTGGGGCACAGCTGCTCCTGACTGCACAGGAGTCAGCCAGGGAGTGCAGGGCTGTGTCTCAGGAAAGAAAGTACAATAAGCCACAATACAGCGGCTTCCGGAGGCTGGCTGCAGAGCTAAGTACAGAACTCCAGCCTCTCCCGCCCCAGCTTCTCTCTAGTACCTTGACCTCATGGTTTCAACAGGGCCTGGCTCGGACCAGTTAGTATTCCAGAAGTGGGTCTGGAAAGGGTGGCCAAGTTTGCTGTCCCCAGGAAGGGTAGACCTCACAGATGGGAGAGAGGCCCTAAGTAATTCCCACACCAGATGCAGCCTGCAGAGCGGAGGCAGGTCTGCTGCTGTGAGGCAGGTCTGCTGCAGGTGAGACACACAGAGCCCGGGACTCTTCCCAAGTCATTGAGCCCCAGACTCCTTGCTCTGAGACCCACTTCATCCAGCAAGAGTTCATTCTCCTAATGTTTTCTCCTCCAAGCCAGGAGGACAGAGCCAGGGTTGGGGCATTAGCTGAGCACAGGGTCACGATTGGCCAGCGTTTGTGGGCACAGGCACGCTGTGGCTGTGCACCTGGGCTCCAGAGTCATGGGAGCAATTTAGCTGACACAGCTGTAGTCACTTCCCATGGTGGTTCATGCCTATGATCCCAGACTTGGGAGGCTAAGACAGGAAGACTGCAACTTATCAAGACCCTGTCTCAAAATAAAAAGTGCTGGGGATGTAGCTCACTGCAAAGGCTCTGAGTTTAACCCCTAGTACTGTTAGAAACAAAAAGTACACTGCATATAAGGATACCACTTTTATGAGCCATTGTATTTCAGATGTGTATGTAAGGCACAATGCACACACAAAAGCATAAACATTGACAAAGTACAGTCATGTGTGGTTAAAAGCATAGGTTCAGCTCTGCCACTTGTGGTCGCCAGGAATCCAGGCCCCTCTCTTGTTTCTTTGTCATCCTTAAAGCTCCACACTTGCCGTGATGGATGATTCAGCTCTGGCCATTGTGTCTTCAATCCGGCAACATGAAGAAGAAAGGAGTTTGTAGCCAGAGCTGCTGCTTAGTTGGTAAACAGCAGTAGGGCCATTATTAGAATATCCTGTACCAGTTGGTAAATAGCTACTGGACCCTAAGGCCGAAGTTGCTCCTTTAAACCTCAGTTTCATCCCCACAAGATGATAATAAATAATTACAGAACCTATCTCAAAAATTAGTTATGAAAATTAAATGAAATAATACACTATATTCTTATTGATCTGGCTAGCATAAAATCTAGACTCAGTAATTTGAAGTAATTATTATTAGCTATGTTTTATAGATAGTAAATAGTAAAGTACTGCACTAGATCTGAAGTCTATATTCAAGAGATATCTTGCTTTCCTCCAAGATGTAATATGAGAACCCACAATTTTTTTTGTTATTGTGGGGTTTTTTTGTTTGCTTGCTTCTTTGTTTTGGCTTTTTGAGAGAAAGTTTTACTATGTAAGGCAAGCTGTCCTCGAACTCAAAGGGATCCTACCTCAGTCTTCCAAGTGCTGAGATTATAGGAATGTGTTCTACGCCCAGCTAGAACACACAATTTAGAGGAGAGGTTTATTTTGACTTAGTTTGTTGAGGTTTCAGCTTACTCCATTGGTTCCGAGGCTGGGTGGCAGGGCAGACAGGAGGCAGAGAGTCAAGGAAGGCACCAGCATGGAAGGGAAACCCTTCCACGCTAACACTCTGAGGCCTTCCTGTTACAGCCAGGGCCCAACTAACAGCAAGTCGGCCATAAGCCCTCAGAATGCAGCCACCCTCCAGAAGTCCCACCTGTGCCCTCATGAGGCTTTATGGGTCATCTAGATATAACCCATAATGGGCCAGCAAGATGGTTCAGCGGTCTAAAGCACCTGCTTAGGAAAACTTAGGAACTGGAAGGACCACTGTTCGATCCCCAGCACCACATGCTGTGCCAACCACCCCCAGGGCAGGCTGAGCCAGCCATAATACAAAAGTAAATAAGTAAATAAATTTAGATATAACCCATAACAAGAACGATTGATACAAAGGCAGCATTGCTCCTGTTCTCACGTGAGAGTAGCAAGTACACACTCATCTAGGAGGGATAATCACCTTCCCTTTGCCAGCACTTCCTGCCTATGGCTGTGTGGACTTGGCTTTTAGCAGTGTTTCTGGCATTTTTAGCTTTACCAATTAAATACATCAAATCTGTTCAATCAACATGAGGACATTTGTAACTCAGTCATTAATTATTTCCCTTTGTCTCACTTCAATCCCACAGCATGTCTTGCTCTCTAATGGATGGCTCGGCCCTTCAGAGTGACCAGCAGCAGGACCATGACACAGCGGGTGGGCCCTTGTCATCTGACTCAGCCTATCAGAGGGTCTGGGAAGCCTTTGCTAACCAGTCCAGGGCAGAAAGGGATGCCTTCCTCCTAGACGTTTTCCCTGATGGCTTCCTCTGGGGCGTTTCCACGGGAGCCTTTAATGTGGAAGGTGGCTGGGCTGAGGGTGGCAGAGGGGCCAGCATCTGGGACCAATATGGACAGTATGCCACCAGGAGCCAAGCAACTGCAGCAGTGGCTAGTGACAGCTACTACAAGTCAGCCTCTGACGTCGCCCTGCTTCGTGGGCTCCGGGCTCAGGTGTACAAGTTCTCCATCTCCTGGTCCCGGATCTTCCCCACTGGTCTCAGGAGCAGCCTCAACCACCAAGGCGTCGCTTACTACAACAGGCTGATCAACTCTCTGCTTGACTCGCACATCGAGCCCATGGTCACACTGTTCCACTGGGACCTTCCTCAGGCCCTGCAAGAGCTTGGCGGCTGGCAGAGTGAGACTGTGGTGGATGCCTTTCTGGACTATGCAGACTTTTGCTTCTCTACCTTTGGGGACCGTGTAAAACTGTGGGTGACCTTCCATGAGCCATGGGTTGTGAGCTATGCAGGCTATGGCACTGGACAGCATGCACCAGGCATTTCCGACCCAGGAGTGGCCTCTTTTAAGGTATTTCCCATCCCTGTAGCTCCTACTAACTGGAGGAGAAAAAACATTTGGCTGGAAAGAAGTCATTTGATCTATCTCCTCATCAAGAAGTATTTACTTTTTCTTTGAAGGAAATCAGAGGCATGAAAATAAGCATAAATTTTTCATCACCTTATTCTGTTCAGACACTGTGCTAGCACTCTAAAAATAGATGGTTGCTACAGCCTCAAAATAGACTGGATGAGGGAAAGGCCTCAGAGGAGATAAGTCATGTGGTCATGATGACATCACTATTGGTTTGCCAATTGGAAGCAGGATTTGGGCCCACATCTCCTTGACTCTGAGTAAGCTCTTGGGCTGGGATTGCAGTTCAGAAGTACAGTACTTAGCATATGCAACACCGTGAGTTCCAAACCCAGCACTAACAAAAAGGAAAATAATAAACGAAAAGAAAACCTCCCTATGGGCCAGCAAGATAGCTCAGTAGTCTAAAGCACCTGCTCAGGCAAGATTAGGCAACTGTAGGGACTGTGGTTTGATCCCCAACACCACATGCCATGCCAGCCCGGGCCCCAGAGCAGGCTGAGCCAGCCACAAAAAAAAAAAAGAAAATCTCCCTCATATTACCCAGGGTTCCTAGTGGAAAGAGCCAGAAAAACCAACCTGAACTGATAGAGAACATTTATCAGTTCTGGAAAAACTGAAAAGTCTTGGTTTTAGCTTGGTCAAGGTGGCCCTTGATTGGGACACAATCTCCCCAACACAATTTGTGGTCCCCTGCCTGTACCCTTTGTTGGCTTTATCCTTTGGCTACTTGGTCACCAATTGGGAGTGACCCAACTTTAGTATTTCCAGACCAGCAGGGAAGAAGCCTCTGCTCCAACATTTCTAGGCAAACTTTCCTTGTCCTTTGGTTTCTGGGAGCTCCTCCTCCCCGTAAAGGGCCTGATGCCTGTGCCTTGGATCTCAGCTCTGTCTCTGAACACTGGCTGAGGGGTGGACATGGGAGAGAAAGGTAGGGATATGCTTTCCAGATGGCAACCATGGTATCATTTTGGGAGGGCTGGGCATGCTAGAGGCAAATTCTTTTTTGATATGGATCTCATTACATAGCCCAAGCTGGCCTCGAGTTCCCAGGCTCTAGTGATTCTTTCCATCAGCTTCCTGGGCCGCTGGGACATAAGGCCCACTCCCCGAGCGCTGGGTTACAAGCCTACACCACCATACGTGGTGCTCACTGTTAACGCTGGTGTTGGTAATTTTGACTTCACCATTACAGAGGCTGACTTGCTGACATCACTATTAATGTCTTGACATAATGTTTTTGACTTACTGACTTGGTATTCTTATTGACTTACTGACATTGTGTTAGTGTGAAATGTGACTGACTTGTAGAACTTAGTCTTGGTCACGTTGTGACTCACTGATGCTGATGTCATCAGTGACTCACTGCTGATGCTGGTGTAAACCTGCTGACAGTCCTGTGCCTCCTTTGGGGCTCTTAGTGCTGTTTTTGAAACTGTTGGTCTTGAGCTTTCCATTTCCTTCTTCATAGGTGGCTCACTTGATCCTCAAGGCTCATGCCAGAGCTTGGCACCACTACAATAATCACCATCGTCCGCAGCAGCAGGGACAGGTGGGCATCGTGCTCAACTCAGACTGGGCCGAGCCTTGGTCTCCAGAGCGGCCTGCAGACTTGGCAGCCTCGGAGCGTGCCTTGCACTTCATGCTGGGTTGGTTTGCACACCCTATCTTTGTAGATGGAGACTACCCTCCTGTCATGAAGGCCCGGATTCAACAGCTGAACAAACAGTGCCCCAGTGCTGTAGCCCAGCTCCCAGAGTTCACCGGGGCAGAGAAGCAGCTCTTGAAGGGCTCTGCTGACTTCCTGGGTCTGTCTCATTACACTTCCCGCCTCGTCAGGCAGGCCCAACAGGATTCCTGTGTCCCCTCCTATGACAACATAGGAGGCTTCTCCCAACATGTGGACCCAGCATGGCCCCAAACCTCATCTCCTTGGATTCGTGTGGTGCCCTGGGGCATAAGAAGGCTGCTGCGATATGTATCCCTGGAATACACAAGAGGAAAAGTTCCCATCTTCATTGCTGGGAATGGCATGCCCATAGGGGAAGGTGACAATCTCTTTGATGACTCCTCTAGAGTGACCTACTTCAACAAGTACATCAATGAGGTCCTGAAAGGTGAGAACATGGCCATCCTGGGACCTGGGGTGGGAGCTGAAGCTGCAAATCCTCATAGCGTAGCTAATGGGGCAGAGACCATTTTCAAGGAAGAAAAGCCAAACAAGCAGCACTGGTGGGCCAAGCCTCCTCCTTTGCCAAGGGCTCCTGGTTTTATTTCTGAATTCTTCCAAGAATGTCTCCTCCTACATCCCGCCCATCTGAATCCTAGCCAGTCGAGTTAAAAGTAGTTATTGAGGGCTTAGTGGAAAAGCACTTGCTTGGCCTGTGCAGGGTCCCAGCACTAAAAATGTGTGTGTGTGTGTGTGTGTGTGTGTGTGTGTGTGTACATAAAACATTAATTGTAAAGATAGAAAATATGCAGTGCCTATTATGTACCAAATATTGTGAAAGACAAGAGGTACAATAGTGAGCAATATCTTCAATCTACAAGGGGAACACAGAGACTGAGGTACAGGATGACAGGGGACACTTATGATGGGACTTGATCCATTAAATCTCTCACTGCTCCAGCCCAACTGATTCCTATGTACCTTTATTTATTTATTTATTTCTGGTGGGACCTGGGTTCAAACTCATGACCTTGCACTTGTGAGGCAGGCACTTGTGCCACAGAGTTATCTCCATGGCCCCCCTATGTACCTTTAAGTGTCTATAAAATCTGCATTCCATGCCATTCATTGTGAGCCAGTTGACCCAATCCACAGGTTCATTCCTACTAACATGCCATTTCATGTCTTCTTATTCCAAGTGGAAAAGGATGGCAAATAGGTTTTCTGTCCCAAGTCCATCCTCATCACCTGACAGTGAGCAGCCAGCTGTCTGTGGAGAGGGCTGTGTTGAGGTTTCAAGGTTTTATCTGAATTCAGAGAGAAAAGTGATTAGTGATGCCTATCCATCCTAGGCACCTCCCTGCCTTGTGAGGTCAGAAACCCTCTCTGTACTTGCACTTATGCTTTTGTTAGCATTCATGACAGCTCCTAATGATCCCAGACTTCCTTGGTCTTGAGTGACCTTTGAAACAGCCTCCTGAAGGTGGAGGAGCAGCTACTGTCCTCATGGGACAGCTGCAGGCAGTCTTTGTGGTTGTGTATCTGTTCTTTACGCTGCCAGCTAAGCAACAGCAATTTTATTCATCTTGTGTCCCAGAATCTTGTACTGGCCTGGCACAAAATAGGTGCTTACTAATTTATTTACTGAATAAATGAGAGATTTTTACCTGCCTCCTTTTTAAGTGGGTAGGAGTAACAGGGATTGAGCCCAGGACCTTTACACTGAGCTACATCCTCAGCCTTTTATTGTGTATATGTATTTATTATTGATTGATTGATTGGATCTTGCTACTCTGCTAAATCGCCCAGGTTGGGCTCCAGTTTGCAATCCTCCTGACTCAGCCTCTCAGACCATGGGCCTCGCAGGTGTGCACCATCATGCCCTTATACAGTTAGTCTGTTTGTTGAGAGGTTACACGGTCTGATAAAATTAGGCCTTAATTTTTTGCTGGCTCCAAGATGGAGCCCACAACCATGGCCTTTCTACTTTGGCTCTGCTGGCTGGCTCACTAGACTGCAATTTGACGAGTTAGAGGTTGGGGCATTAATTTTCCAGTAACACATTACTCAGACTTGTGACTTCAAACAACTGAAGATATTGTCTCACAGTTGGAGAGGTTTGAGACCCACAAGCGCAGTGTTGGTAGTTACCTTCCCTCCAGAGGCTCTCAAGGGAAGACTGTTTCTTGCCTCCTCTGGTGGCTCCATGCATTCCTTAGCTTGTGCCTACATCTCTCAAATCACTGTCCCTATCTTCACATTTACATGGCCTTTTCCTCTTATAAGGACACATGTCGGCTGGGCATGGTGGCACTTGCCTATACCTCCAGCACTCTGTGATGCTGAAACAGGAGGGTCACAAGTTCAAGTCTAGTGTGGGCAACTTAGTGTGACTTTGTCTCAAAATTTTAAGTTCTGCATGGGCAATCTGGTCAGGCACAGGGGATGTTTCGATCCCCGCACCTGCCCTGAAGGCAGCCTGAGCCAGCCAAAAAAAAACCCAAAAAACTCCTTCTAAAAATTAGGGATGTGCTTCTGGGTTGAGGTTTAAGATTTATGGCTATAGACGTAGCTTGATGTTTTGGGCAAGTGTACATTTTCCTGTTATTCATTCTAGGGAAGAACAGGGGTTAAATTTTAGAGAAAATGAAGTCCCCTCCAAAACCTTTATATCAAAGGAAAACTTTCTAAAAAATCAACATCAGTAACAGACTTTATGTATAGTTTTTCAATACAAATAATCTTTTAAAATATATAACTTCAAGCCAGCCAAATAGCTCAGCAAATTAAAGCACCTGCAGGCAGGCCCAGGGGCCCTGAGTTTGGTCTCCAGGCCTGCAGTGCTGGCCCCACCTCCTAGACTGTGCGTGGTGGCACGCGTCTATAATCCCATCTCTTGGGAGGCTGTAAACAGGCCTCACTATGAGTCCAATGTAGTAGTAGTGAGACCCTGTAGACCCTTCCCTAAAGAAATATATATATATATATATATATATATATATATATATATATATCCTCAGCTAGGCACAGTGGTGCATATTCATAGTCGGTATCCATCCTTAGCTGCTTAGGAGATAGAGGAAGGAGGATTGCAAGATCCAGGTCAACCCAGGCAACTTGGTGAGACCATGTCTCAAAATTAGGACTAGGGACATTGCGCGGTGCAAGCCCTGGCTTCACTTTGCAGCACTGGGAGGGAAAGCTCAGTTTTTGTTTCCCCCCACAGCTGTCAAGGAGGACTCGGTGGATGTTCGCTCTTACATTGCTCGGTCTCTCATTGATGGCTTCGAAGGCCCCTCTGGTTACAGCCAGAGATTTGGGCTTCACCATGTCAACTTCAATGACAGCAGCAAGCCAAGGACTCCCAGGAAGTCTGCTTACTTTTTCACCAGCATCATTGAAAAGAATGGTTTCCTCACTAAGGCAGTGAGAAGATCGCCACTTTCTAAAATAGCAAATTTCCCCTCCAAAATCAAAAACTTTAACTTTCCATCTGAGGTGCCCTCCAGGGCTAAAGTAGTTTGGGAAAAGTTCTCCAACCAACCCAAATTTGAGAGAGACTTTTTCTACCACGGCACATTTCGGGATGACTTTCTGTGGGGCGTGTCCTCGTCGGCCTATCAAATCGAAGGAGCTTGGGATGCCGATGGCAAAGGCCCCAGCATTTGGGATAACTTTACACACACTCCAGGAAATGAAGTGAAAGAAAATGCCACTGGAGACATAGCCTGTGACAGCTATAACAACCTGGAGGCAGATCTCAATATGCTCCGAGCTTTGAAGGTGAAGGCCTATCGCTTCTCTATATCCTGGCCTCGGATTTTCCCTGACGGCACAAACAGTTTTATCAACAGTGCTGGTGTTCAGTATTACAACAGACTGATTGATGGCTTGGTGGCAAGCAACATCTTTCCCATGGTGACACTGTTTCACTGGGACTTACCCCAGGCTCTTCAGGACATTGGAAGCTGGGAAAATCCTTCCTTGATTGAATTGTTTAACAGCTACTCAGACTTCTGTTTCCAGACCTTTGGTGACAGAGTCAAGTTCTGGATGACCTTTAACGAGCCCGCATACCTGGCCTGGCTTGGTTATGGCTCAGGGACTTTCCCCCCAAATGTGAAAGACGAAGGCTGGGGCCCTTACAGAATCGCCCACGCGCTCATCAAAGCCCATGCCAGGGTCTACCACACTTACGATGAGAAGTACAGGCAGCAGCAGCAGGGCGTCCTCTCCTTGAACCTCAACACACACTGGGCAGAGCCCAAAACCCCAGGGACCCCGAGAGATGTAGAAGCTGCTGACCGAATGCTACAGTTCAACTTGGGCTGGTTTGCCCACCCCATTTTCAGAAATGGAGACTATCCCGACGTGATGAAGTGGAAGGTGGGGAACAGGAGCGAGCTGCAGCACCTGGCCAGCTCTCGCCTGCCGAGTTTCACCGAGGAGGAGAAGCGGTACATCAGCGGCACGGCCGATGTCTTCTGCCTCAACACCTATTCGGCCCGACTCGTGCAGCACAAAACACCCTCGCTGAACCCACCTGCCTACCAAAATGATCATGAGTTGACCGAGGAGGAGGACACTAGCTGGGTTGCCACGGCAATGAACAGAGCTGCACCCTGGGCGATCCGGAGACTGCTCAACTGGATCAAGGAGGAGTATGGTGACATCCCCATCTACATTACAGAGAACGGGGTGGGGCTGACCAGCACAGCACTGGAAGACTCTGCCAGGGTATTTTACCACAAAACCTACATCAATGAAGTTCTGAAAGGTATGTAACTGTTCAATTCATCTCACAGAATCTTCTAATATCCTGACGTTGTGTGCCTGAAGTTGTTTCTTAGGCTGCCTTAAAATCTCTTTTATGCCCTAACTCCATAATTCCTTATTTGGGGGTTTATATATAGTACATCAAGAAGCTGGAAAAAAGCATTGGTTTTCTTAGAACGTACATATGTACATGAAACACCAAACATATTTTCATGGGTCATTTATTCATTATTGAACAACTATTATGTGACAAGTTCTATTCTAGTCCTGGGAGTGCTATAGGAAATGGAACACACATTGCTACCCTCGTGAAACTCATGTTCGTGGGGCTTCCATAAATCCCAGAGCAAGAAACTCCTTCTATAGGAGGCTCAGGTTCTTGAGCTTTAGACATAGTTCTTTATTTTAATAAAAGAATTCAGTTTTGCAAAGATCAATTACTAGTGCTTTCAATAGGGTCACCAGAGCCAGTAGAAAGTAAGAATAGCAGGTGATCTGTTGTCCCTCAGGACACATTCCTCCCCTTGGGTTGTGTGGCTGGCACTCGCCTTGGGCTTCTGGCTTCTTGGGGTAAAGCTCTCTCCTCTGTTCCCTTCGGGGTTTTCCAGCCTACAGGCTCGATGGTGTAGATGTTCGAGGGTATTCTGCATGGTCTCTGATGGACAACTTTGAGTGGCTGCTTGGTTACACAGTCAAGTTTGGTTTGTACCATGTTGACTTTGAGGATGTGAACAGGCCTCGTACGGCGAGGACCTCGGCCAGCTACTACACAGAGGTCATTACCAACAACGGCATGCCCTTGCCCAAGGAGGATGAGTTCCTGTATGGAGAGTTTCCCAAGGGCTTCATCTGGAGTGCAGCTTCTGCTGCTTATCAGGTAAGAAGTTCGTGGCCATTCAGCACCACGTATTGCTACCTGCCTGCTTTCTGTGTGCCAGGCTTTGGGCTTGGTGCTGGGGAGGGGAGGGCAGATGCATGAGCAGTTGGGGGGGTTGAGGGGCTCCGCAGAGCACAGGGAGCCAGAGCATGGACACTGAATTCAGGAGCACCTCTTCCTGAACATTCCTGCTTCTGCACACCCTCACATCCAGCAGGACAGCATGGCTGGGTGTCTGCAGATGGAGCAGGGGAAGCCTGGGCAGAGACACACCAATGTCCAGTGTCTCTGCTGCATGCACTCCTTCCTTCCTAGTCCACTCAAGCAGACAGTTTACACTGATTAACTAAGGGTTACCCAGATGTAGCGCTGCACACCTGCAAGCCCAGCCCTCTGGGAGGCAAGGCAAAAGGATCACAGGTTCCAGCCCAGCCTGGACAATTTAGTGACTGAGCACTTGACTTATCTCAAAATAAAACATAAAAGAACTAGGGGTGTAGCTCAGTGTAAGGACTGGATTCAGTCCTTAGTACTAAAAAGCAAAACAAAAAAAACCTGTTCATGTGTCCTGGCCAGCAGACTCAAGGATATCCCAGATCTTGGTCCTTCTAGCCACTCTGTCCTACACCTGACATGAAAGATTCTTTTGAGGCAAATGGCAAGATTTTAAAGGCTGGATCCTGTTGTCTGTCAGGCAGATTGAATCTTTTGTAGAAGGGTTTCTCAATCTGGGCCTGATTATCGACTGGATAAGTCCTTGTTCTGTGACTACAGGGTGTTTATCAGCATCTGTGGCTTCTACCATTAGACACCAGTCCATAGGTCACTCCCACTGTGGGGACAATCAGGACTGTTGTCACACATTGCCAACTGTTCCCTTGGAGAAGAATGACTGCTTTGTGAGAACCATTGCTTCAGAGCTGACTATAGAAAGGATTAGGGATTTCCTCCAGGCCTGTTGAAGTCATAAATCCTGGCCACAAAGGCAAGCAGAGAGCCAGCCAGATAGCTCAGTGGGCTAAAGTGCCTGCTTAGGCAGGTGCAGGGACCAGGGTTCCATTCCCAGCATGCTGTACCAGCCCTGCCCCCAGGGTGTGCTGAGATGGTGAATGAGACTGGAGGTGGTGGCACGTGCCTGTAATCCCAGTGCTTGGAGGCTGAAAACAGGAGGATCACTATGAGTCCGATCTGTGCGGTGAGACCCTGTAGACCCTGTGGTAAATACATTAAAAAAAAAAAAAAAAAAAGGCAAGCAGGATTTTAAGGATATTTTAGCTAACTCATACCATGAATTTTGCCATTCAATTAGTCATATAGTCCTCACCACCTATGATATTGAACATCCTCATTAGCAAAGTGTAGGGTATAAATCAAGAATGGAAGAGCCAGGTGCAGTGGCATACACCTGTAGTCCTAGTTACCCAGGAGGCTGAGGCCTGAGGATCCAAAGTTCAAGGCCAGCCAGGCAACTTAGCAAGACTCTGTCTCAAAATAAAAAAAAGGGCTGAGGATGTAGCTCACTGGGAGAGCTCCCCTGGGTTGGATCCCTAGTACCTCAAAAAGGTAGACAGATGTGGGATGCATGCCTGCATTTGGGATGCTGAGACAAGAGGACTGGAAGGCCACCCTTGTGTACATAGTGAGATTCTGTCTCAAAAACAGAACAAAAGACCAGGATGAGAAGTGCTGACAGTGTGGAGTCCCTGACTAGAATGCTCGCTGAGCTCCTTGGGATGGTGGGAGCTTCCGCCTTCCTCTAGTGCTCCCTGCCTGTCTTTAGAGGTGAATGGCATGTAGTAACCATGACCTGGACACAGTGCATTATTATTGTACTTCTGGGCACTTTGGGTAGACAGAGCTAGGAAATGTATGTATACACATTGATGCGTATTTTTACACCCATCCACCTCTTTGTATATTTAAAACCATGAATTCACACCTCTAGTATTAACTCAACTTCATAGGAAAAAGACCAGCCTTCCCATTTTCCTTTTATTTTCTTTATTTTCTTTTTATATTATGGCCAGCTCAGCCTGCCCTGGAGGTGGGGCTGGCGCAGCATGTGGTGCCAGGGATTGAACTGTGGTCCCTGTGGCTACATAAGCTTGCCTAAGCAGGCGCTTTAGACCGCTAAGCCATCTCACTGGCCTCTCTTAATTTTTTTAAAATTTTATTTATTTGTTAAATACAGGATCTCTCTATGCTGCTCGGACTGATAGTGATCCTCCTGTCTCAGCCTCCTCAGTGCTAGGATTATAGGTGTACACCAACATGTCCAGTTTCAATGGCTGTCAAGGTGTGGTGCCTGCCTGGCATGTGGTACTGGGGATTGAACCCAGGTCCTTGTGCTTGCCAGGCAGGCATTTAGACCACTGAGCTATCTCCCCAGTCCCAATTTCTTTATTTTTGGGACAAGTTCTTGCTATGTAGTTCAGGCTGGCCTCAAACCTCCTGAGTCCTGGGATTAGCAGGGTGCTCTACCACGCCTTGCTCCATTTTCCATATTTGTGTCTCCCTTTTCCAGTGATGAGAATCTAGCTTCTAATATCCTCAGTATAGTCTTTGTTCAACCTTCCTGCCTTCCCTAATCTCTCTCCTGCTAGTGCTGGACCCTGCCTCTCTCCACCAACCCTGGACATGCATTCTTGATTAGAATGCTGGCACTAGCTTAGATGT